>JAQIXW010000003.1:0-117083 GCA_034700685.1 Willowsia buskii | reverse complement strand
CCCTGTCCTTCTAGCTCTCTTTCATTCTCGCATGCGATGATTTCTTTACTTTACCTAAAATCCATCTATTCTTTCTAGCTCACGAAACATATTTTCCATTCTCTCAGGGGATCAGACACAGAGTCATCGAATCTTATGTAGGTATTATCTCTAAATAGTAGCCTGGCCGCATTGTTTTTATTCTTCTTAAAAGCAATAATTACTAGGAACGTGAGGATAGCCAGCCTTCTCTTTGCATAGAGGTAGGTAATGAAAGTTAGAACAATGGTTTTCTTGTAGCTCGGCTTATTATAAAATGGAGATTATTGAAATTTAAACCTAGCCACGTAATATGTATTAAAAACCGGATACTTTGTCTGGCCCTCTGATTTTCGTTTTTAATGTTGTATCACATGTTGACATCTAAAATCCTTTGATATTACAAAAGGATTATTATAACTGTGCCTTGTGTCCTTTTTCTCTCCCGAATGTGGAAATCATAGGATAGGTAGTGGGAATACTGGGCACATTTTTTATTATTAAGTTCAGTCAACTATGGAATCTGTTGATCATGTCATGGAAGCAGAGGATAACATTCTAAAATTCCAAGATGACTATCTTTACTCGATCATTTTCCCTTTAAACATGAGTGAGCAAAGAAACATGGTTCATAGGGTTACCTGAGTTAGGAAACGAAAGCATTTTCATCATCATGAATACCTTAAGCTGAGGGACGGTGATTATATGTTGATGATCGTGAGGATACGATAAAAAGCATTTATGTCCAGCATAGCTTTTGTATTTTTCACTGATTTAAATAAAGCTGAAGAACCAGGGATCCTACCAGTGTAGAATCTAGTCCTCTGTTGGATCATCCAACTGAACTGACGAGAAAAAAGATAAAAATAAAAGGCATCATACTGTGTCCATTAAAGAGAAATAGAGGGAGATGTGGAGGTTGCGGTGATGTATTGTTTCAGTTAAGTCGGCGATGATGGTGGTGGTGGTGGTGATACCATTATGCTATCATAGTCATGATCATGGCGTTCATCAAGCCTGCGTTTGTCGGTGGTTGGTGGCTGGATGAATGGAGATTATGCATTAAAAAAGGGCACACAACAGGAAAGAAAACATGAACACAAATCTGTTTTGTTCTTTTCCGTTATTAAGGCATAGTTCACCGCACACTGCTGACGACGAGTTCGTTAGCTGGGAAGGAAAATAGAAACAAGATTATTTAGTCTCAATTTCTTTGTTATTAGCATTATAAATGCTAATGTAATACGTAAGCTGATTATCTACACACGCATCTTCTGTTTCCTTTTAAATATTATGGAAAACCGGATTAGGAAAGAAATTTTTATGAAAGAATCCTTTTTTCCAGCAAGAAGCACAAAATATTTGGAATTTTTTAACATTCGTTGTGTAAGCGATGCTGATGATGATTTTGATGACATAAAACTACATGTAAGAGTAGCTGTTGTTAAGTGAAGGGAAATAAAAGGTCTGGTAGTGATGGTACTTGGGTATGGATAACATGGATGGACACAAATCTGATTGGGAGATGCAGTGGTGCATGGTATGCACGATGACAATGGCTGAAGAAAAAAAAGTAAATAAGATGATGAAAAAGGGGAAATAATGCATCCCAAAGTGGGAATCCAGGTGGAAACTTGAGATTATAGCATTGTGAAAGTTACGGGTAGAAGAAAGCATCCCATGAATGAATTTCAGAGTAAAGATACGTTTTCTGTGCAAAATGCATGATATGATGGGGTTGATTGCCGTTCAAAAAGACATAGTCAGTTGGATTTGACATGAACAAAGAAAATGAAAAGTGAACGCTGTCATATTTTTTCTCCGGATGGCTCATTCAAATATATACTTTAGTAACAGCAGCAGTTTTTGTAGTAGTAACATTTATGTTGGGCGTCGCTGTCCGCTCTGTAGCATTTAAGATACATTGGTTTTGTTGATTGATTGATGAAAGTCCATTATCAACAAAGACGTTTCGGGAGTAATATTTTTTTCGCGCGTTTTTAGTTCACTTCAGGAGATTGCCTGTGTTGTCACAGTGCTTTCCTGGTAACTTCACCACAGGAGTAGCCCGTCATAGAAAAAAGAGAAAAAGGGTTGCGATTGGAAGTTTTGTGGGGGTGGTTGTAATGATACAGAGAAATATCGGAACGAATTTGTTTGAATGGGATGGATGAGTGAATGGATTAAGTGCCTATTTTTTCTGTTCAAAAGGAATTATTTACGCCTACGCAATAATATACATGTTGTCCTTTTACAATGGAAAGCCAAAGTAGAAAAGGAACATAAAATGTGTTTTTTGACGTCACTCACATATCTCATATTTTTTTCAATATAAGATGTCCATCATCACTGACTCATTTGCTCTTTTTCGATCAAAAAATGAAAACGAAACATATGAAGAGACCGCTTCCTACTCATTATCGGTTTTCACAAAAGCCTATGATGTAATATTGGAGCATATGGTGGTTTTCTCGTGTTCCAAATATGATGATTCATCGATGCATCTGCATCTGTGAGGATTGGATTTGATCTGATCCATCTCAGAGGTCGTTGTGCGCATTTCCGTCCGCCTATTTCCTCCTCATCACTACAGCAGCCTTAAAATTTCATTAAGAATCACTTAAAATCTGATTGATTGATTGATTGAAACTACAACAGAGAAATTAAATCTACTCTAAAACTCAGTATAGCTGAATAACAAGCTTATCATTATGAAATTGCCAAATTTTTTCATGAATATAAATGAATCGTTTTAAGCATATTAGTATTCCATTTTTAGAGTGGATGCAGTAGAAAATTCCAAATTGAAAAAATCAAACCGTTTCAAATTGTTTTTATTTTTTGCTCCTAAATTTCCTGAAACAGGGATTAAACTTCTTTCAAAGCATATCTCATCATTTTGTCGAATCCTTTGGTTGCGCCTGTTGGTGACAAGTAAGGCAAGGGTGACTTGCATGACGACAACACTGACAGAAACAAGAGACAACAAAAAGGCTTTGAATTGAATTTCCAACGAAAAGTGCAGACAACAGAAGAAAGCCCAGTTTACAAGGGCCTCTTACCTGTGTGCAACCTGCAGGAAATGACTTTTTGAATACAAGGGAAAACAAAAATGAAAAGCACATAAGAACGACGTTCCTTTTGAAAACCTTCCATGAGATGAGAACATTACACGAGAGAACATTAACATGAATCCCCATGATCTCCACAAAACAATTGTCGACGAAACAAAGGACACTGAGAAAAAACAACATGTCTTCGTTTTGTTTCAACATTCCCCACAAGACCTGAAGTTGTTCGGGTTGTTTTTTGTTTTGTAACGCACAACGGCAGAAGCACCAACGCCAACACAATAATATATAACCCTTTCTATATTCCACTCTAGCAAAAAAAATTAAAGAATTGTATCTTCGCGTTTCATCATGACTATGACCATGGGGATGACACAACAAATGTATTTTTAAACAAAACAAAAAATAACAATTGATAAATGCTCCTTGTTTCTTGTAAATTTTGCTTATTTAATTCACAAGGTAGAAATAAAAATAAAACTGATACAAGTCAAGTCAGATTTAAAAAACAAAAGTTGCACGATCATCACCGCATCCAACATTTCTCACAATTCCTTTTATTTTACTATGAAAAATTAAAAGGGATGAATGAAATTTACCAGTAAGTTAAACTCTCTTTTTAATGTTGTCTCTCTGACTGTTGAACTATCCGTGCAGCAGGTTGTTGAGAAAGGAGGAAAGGGTTAAAGTTAAATGACTCTAGATACATTAATCTGTTGTGTGTATGTGTGTGTATTTTTAATCTAAAATGGAGAGAAATGACGATAACTTGAGAGGACGGATTTAAGTCGACAAGGTGTGAAAAAATACACAATTTCACGCTTTTTCTACAATGTGAGATAATGACGATAGTGTGGTGTGCGTTGCGTACACACATGAAATGATGGTAACCAACTGTTACCTTCCTACTTACATAAGTACGCTGGTATTTTTAATAATGATGATAATAATGTTCACAACCTTTTCCTAACCTATTCATTTTTTTACCTGACTTTTCATCTCAAATTTCTTTTTTCCTGCTTTGTCTTCTTCGCTGTGCTTCTTATTGGATTCCATTTTTAGTAGCAAGTGGTGTTGCATGAAAGGACAAAAACACCACCCCTTTATCTCACCTTTTACATCCACTGCCATCATCATCAACACCCTCACCATAATCAAAAGTAGATTTAAAGGTTGGGAATATTATTTTTGTTGAGAGAAAAAATATAAGCATTTCGTGACGATGACGATGCACACTTGCATTCTCATCATGACAGTATGACATATGAGGTGTAAGTTAGTTGCTTTGGCACTATATGGTGAGCAATTGTTAGATTTGGTTGGATCCCACTCCAGGAATTATGGTTCATCACCTTGAATTAATTACTAAACGGTTGCTTTAGGTTAGCAGAGTTACTCTGTGTATGCAGGAGTTATGTAAAAACAGTAAATATCCTGTTACTCGGGGACTCACAGTGGTAATGTGCAGGAAGACCCTTGTACTGGAAGGGTTAATTATGTGACATGAGAAGTTCCCGAGCTTGAACTTACTCTCAACTTTCATGCGCTTACTGAACCAATAGTTTTTTATAGCTTTACTATATAATTTCCGTACTGAGAGTGTTGAAGACTGTCAAGCTTGCTTAAGTTTGCTTCGTCCACATCAAATTCCTTACGATGTAGAGAAAGAATCGTATTTCTTCAATACATAATCACAATCAACAGGAGCAACAGGTGTGCTCCTGTTAACACCTCATCATCATCATCATCAACTTCATCAAAAAAATCTCCGAGCGGTCAGACCTCTTTTCTACTTCTAATAGCCGTTGCATTGTGAGAGGATGAGGAGAGGATTTTCCTAGTGGACGAACCGACACACACCGGCACGCTTTGTAACACAATAATACCCAATGATAAAAAGTTCAAAAAATAAAAAATGAGTAATATTAGCATTTTTCTTGAAAAATTGAACATTTTTTTTTCAATTCATCTTACATAAATATGTGGATGGTCCGTTTTTCTCGGTTAAAGACTACTAGTTAGTACAGAGCATGAGCCAAAGAATGCTAATAAAGCAAGCGGTGTGTTGTGGAATGGATACTTTTATGGAGCGACCGACTCATCATTCGCCTCTTCTTTCCTGTAGCATAAAACTAGAAAAATTATTGCGATAGCATGATTGGTTCTTTTTTATTAAGGGAGTTTCAAGCTGGTACTCATTGGCAACTGTCAGCGCACCGCTTCAATTAACAAGTCGTCAAGTCAACTTACATTTTTTTATTTCACTCCATGAGAAAAAAGAGGAATTTGTAAAATGTGTGCAATAAACTAGGTAACAAATGAGCAAACAAGAGAGAAAAACTAGCTTGGCATAATATTGCTTATGAAGAAAACGTGTGAGAAATGGTTTGAATGTGATTGCAACGTGGTTGGTTGATTCGATGAATCTGACTTGGGTAACAATATGTAGGTGTGAGGAAAATATATAGAAATTGTGTTTCATAACTGAAAGAATTTATATAATTTCATTTTGAGCAAGTCAGGAAGATAAACCTATGTGTAATCTTTATTTTCAATACATGAACCACATTCTCCATGTCTTTTTCTTTTAACCAAGCCTTGCTCACATCTTTTTATATTTCATCCGAGCTAATCAGAACCGCTTAAATCACACTCGTGAAATTGATTGTATTGTTATCACCACACCAATAATATATTTATTTTAGTATGAATACATTACAAGTTATAGGTACATGAATATGAATGGAGATAATAGTGAAACTGGAAATATTTTGTGGGGAACAGTCGATACAGATGACTGCATTTCTAGGTGTACGTAATATGATCATAATTTATTCATTTTCTGCTTCTCTCTTCTCTGATACGAAACTCGAGTCGAGAGTTGTATTGCATCCAATGTGATTATTCACTGTCAGTTTTGATTGGGATATGCTGAAACTAGCATTTTCCTATGGACAAAATGAATGAGAGGATGTTAGTAATGCTGTGTTGCTGGTGATATTTGTTTCGGAGGGGAATTATGAGACAAAATATAGGTATGTGTAGCAGCCGTTAGCAGTAAGCAGTTGCAAGTTGTCTTGTTATAGATATTGTTATTGAGGAATGGTAATAATAATTGAGTCAAAGAAAATGGACATTGCAATAATTTGCCTGGTTTACTTATTACTTTCCTTGCCATAACTCGGACGAAACCAGAGAAATAAAAACGACCTAGTGAGAATCCTGAGGCATTTACTACAAGTCAGTTTGCAGCAGGCGAGGCAGACAAGCAGCTGAACTCTTCACTTAACCCTTTCACTTGCGATAATAAATACACTGAGGCCTTTTTATGTGGTCAGGTTCATAAATTAGATTAGAAGCAGGGCCAAAAGGAATGATCTTCATGCGTATCCTCCATCACACCATCGTTTGTGGAAGCGCATGAGTGGTCGCTAGAAATGAAAATGGACGGGTTGGTTGGTACTCAGCCAGTTTTGGAAGGCACATGATTCCCTTGGGTGACCATATTCTGAGAGAAATCAACATTGTTCCATCTAAAAACAATTCCACCAACAAGATGCTGTACTTATTTATCACTTCATTAGTAACAACCATCCCATTCCATGTAAATGTCCACTCGCTCTTTTGTCGAGTTGGATCAATATGATTTCCTCAGGCATCTTCTTCACCTCTTTCATTTTTACTTTCGAATATTGGTCATTGTGTAATCTCTGACTTCACTATTTGTTTCACTTTTGCGAAGTGATCAATAGTGATAATGATCAGTTCTTAGGCAATTGAATGCATCTTTTTCACATCAACCCTTGGGAACGTTGACAACGGAAAAAATAATGTCGTTGTTTTATGCCTTGTCTTTTGCATCAAATGTATTACTTTACTTTTTTGGGTCACCCATCGTGAGCCAGACATGAAGAGAAATTGTGACCCAGCAGCGGCATAACATCATTGGTATAAAATTCGTAAAAATATTTACTTATCCATACTCCTCTTCCAATCCACATTCCCTGCTGAAGATATATAGCAATAATAATAAGTAGGTACATAATATGTGCACTTGAGCACAGCGCCAGTCCAAATAGAAAAACAACTCAAAACGACAAAGACACAAGAAGAAGACGATGAAGAGGAATAAAGGGTCACCTCTTAAAAGTTCTGTCAGCCTTCAGCTGCATTTTGATAACAGAAAAGCAATAAAACCTTTAAAATGCTCCTTTCCATCACCGTCATTACTACTCTGAGTAAATCCACTGTACTAAATCATCTTCATCGTCAAAAGGAATCGTCGATGATATGGTTATGTTGCGGTGTTCTCTTTTTTCACATGGGCTCACACACCAACTATATCTGAGGAAACAATAATAACGATAATCTCCTTTGTTGAGAAAGAATGCTGGCCCATATTAAGTCCCAACACACAGCTTATTATCATCATCAAAAGCTTATTTATATGTCTTTATGAATTTTTACAACTCTACTTTAAAAATGTCCTCAGCTGTTGTTATTTTTAACTGGGACCATCATAAAGGGCAGATTCTTTAAAAAAATTATTTGCCCCATCCATAAAACAATTCAGATATTTATTACTTACTACAACACACACACAGTCAGTTCAAGTGAGAGCCTGAAGCAATCACAATCAGTGCATCATCGTGGTTGTCATCATCCTCACGAGTAGAGCACAATAGGGAGGAATCATCGTCATCGTCAGAAGAAAAAAATGTCGTTGTTCTCTGCTGTGTCGTCGTGTCCTTTTCTTGAGAGCGAGCAAGCAAGACAGATGATCCCTTTCTTATCGTTCTCATAATCATCATCATTCTACCACTTTATACGATCATATTATTATTGCATCATCAGCGTCCAATACACTCTCTGCTCATCCTAAATAACCATGCACCGACATTCATCTTTCTGTGCATTTACTTAGGAACCATATTATACCTGCTCCCATCTTTCTTACGTGCACAAAGTTGTAACTATTTTGTATCTATGTAACTCCTCTTCTTCTTTACCATTTCACCTTTACGACTTAATTTTTTCTGCTGACCAATTTAGTTCACTGCCGATAATTTCAAATGCCTACTCACTAGTAGCGCAATGTGTCTATTATGTACCTAATCATGACTATGCTATTTGCAAACAAAAGATGATACATTTCATTCGTAGGTCTGCACACATATTTCTGAGATTTTGCGATGATACTTAAAAATCCCAATCGAAAATTCTCTTCGTAGTTGGTCAAGTAATAAGGGAGAATAATAAGCTCATTATTATTAGTAAGGCAATCATAACATTCATTTCTCTAGAGAGAGACAAAAGGACCACTGTGTATTGTTTTGCCTGGGTTTGTTGATTTGATTCGTACCTTCTTTCAAGTATAATCATGAATGAGAGAAAACAATGGACAATTATTAGCATGGATTCTCTCATGTTCTCAGCTCGCCTCATCCTCGTCGATTGAAAATGAGCTTGTATTGGTATGTATAGACATATTATCCTACTATGACGAGACTTTATTGTTAGTCAAGATTATGATTACAGTCACCGAAAAAATAATTATTGTTGGGTACAATCGCTATGAGGGAGTATTTTATTAGCGAGCCAAATTCTTACCTTATATGCATTTGTATATGAGTGACCACAACTAAAATAATTTGAGGACAGCTTGCGTCTTATCTACTTCTGTCGATAATGAAAACTACTTGTATAAAATTATGTATCTATTTTGCGGTCCTTTCATAATAAAAATGGTTGACAAGATTGTTCTAGCCCTTCTACAGAGTAGTTTGGCGTTTCTATGAAATAGGACAATGTCAGGTGATACATACGGTTGTAAGGAGAGGAAATGAGAGGATGATATAGGGTGACTCATCATGCTATTTTATCGATGACAATCAACACGAATAAGTTCTGTCGCATCATTATGTAATTTTATCAGTTTGCTGTTCCTTAGTTTTATTACAAGTTGCATATATGCATTGCATCGAAGATGTTATTACGATGTGCCTTAAGGGTTTCAGCTTATTCAGGTACACCTTTTGAGACTTTGCAATGGTGTAATACCACCAACCAGTTAGTTATCGTCTTCTAGTTCTTTTTTCTTGCTGTCATTACAATGAAGATGCTGAAGTCCCTCTCGTTTCACCCGAAAGACAATGATTGAAATGTCTTCAGGGATACTTTTCGAATTTGATTCCATCCACAATAGTAATTATATTCACTAGAAAGGAAATAAGATGCTGCATTTGATCAGGATGAAAAAATATGATTGTAGTTGACATTCATTTTGCCTCGAGTAAAATATTTTTTTCCTGGGATTCGTTTTCAGGTACAATAAGTTGGCCGGTGTTTAGAGAAAAAAGTGAGCTATGAAATAGGAATAAATATTGGCAAGTTATGTGTAATAATTCATTCAATGTGCTGGGAAAGCTAACGTGTGGCTTTTTCAATTATTTACGGATATCTTAAATTTAATGCTATATCGTATGTACACTTTAAAGACTTTATATGTTGGTGCACATTTGCATGGAACTATGTATTAGGGAGAGGATGAGAGCGAGAGAGCATGGCGTGCCTAATCTGATTATTTATTGTCTAAAAAAGCAACAAGAATAATTTTAATATTCGTGTATAAAAAGCAGCATTCCACTTCATTGGAAACATGGATACGCAAGCAAGTACAGATTCAAATGGTGATGATATGAGAAGTTTGAACGAATTAGTGAGAGAGAGAGAAAGAGATAGTCAAGTAAAGATTTGAGTAATGCACCCTGTCCTGTCATAAATCAAGACAGATTCTTACGTGTGTAGAGGAGAAGAAGATCGAGAATCAAGATAAGAATGAGAGAATTGAGTGGTGTTGGACGATGATCATGATGATGGTGATGGGCCAAGTGTAAATGAAGAAACGAAGATGAGGATGAAGGGACCTAACGTAAAAAAAACGAAGAGTAACTTATTATTGCATAATAATAATAAGTAAACTAAACGAGAGAAGAGCATTATAATATTCTGACGGTGATGCACACACGGAAAATTGCACCGTTCGGTAAAGCACCATTGCTTACAATCATCCTCACACTTTACACTTGCAGTAGTAGAATTTAATGGTGATAGTGATAATATAGACAAGAAACCTGAGTATACATATAAGCATGTATATTTATACATTTTTTTGCCTGCTCAGAAACACACCATACCAGACTGCCTCGCCCTCTCCCGCTCTTGCTAGTATCTCTGCTCATCTTCTTTTTAAGTTTTCGAAAAGCCTGCCCTTGGCGTCAGTCGTCTTCCCATAATGTCTACCAGACTAAGCACAATAATGCAGTATACCTTGTAGCAAATAATAGTGTATGTTTGTAACGTAGTAGTATTGGTTATATATCCACCACCACTACTTCATATCATCAGCATCATTTTCACCTCTAATCATGCCTCTCGTCTTCTCTGAGAGAAAAAGTAGGAAAATGCAGGTGATCAAGCAATCATCAAGATCGTCATAGGAAAATGATATAATGAAGCCGCACACACTCAACAGGTGAATTTTACATAAGATTATTACATGCTTATATGCATGCATAATATTTATTTTGATGCAGTGCAATAATGTAATTTTTTTTTCTCGGAGAAAAAATGTATCCGTGATTTTTGATGAAGGAAAGAAATGATGATGACGACGATATGAGAACACCGCCCATCGATGCATGGATTCTTTTGTATCGTCTCATTATGTGTGGTTAGAGTAAGTACAAGTATGGCCAATGTTCTTTTTGAAATTTTCCATGGTCGTCATCACTTGCTTAAAAATGATAACTGATTGAGTCTAAATGGTTATCACTATCACTGTAGTATTGCAACAAAACCTCCATTTTCCGGTTTTAATGCAATGGTTAATAGTAAAAAAGTAAGTATTTGACAATGATACGCGAAATTTGGGTGGTTGCATTATAAATCTTGCAGAAAATGCTGAGGCAGAAGGGAATAACTGCATAAAGCATACTTTGAGTTTGCGATTGCTAGCTCTTATGATTATTACTTATTTTTATGACGATTGTTAGTCAACTGCTCTCTTTCTACTTGAATGAACAGTAATCAGCATCATGGTCAGTTCCTCCATTCTTTTCTTATGAATATTCCTCTCAAAGTAATAAAAACACAGCACACTAAAAAAAAGTAAATACTATCAACGAAAAACATAATTATTCTTGTTTCTGTAAGTTGTTGGTAGTGTCAAAAATGCTAACTACGGTAGCCTGTTGCTTTATTGGTTGTTACCACCCGTTTTTTTTGTTCTCCTGTTGTGCTCCACCAGTACCACTAATACTTTAACTTTTTATACACAATATAAGCATATCATGGGGATATGATGACTATTTATCATAAATATTCAGGTGAACCAGTGTCCTTCTACTTTTTACTCATTTTTTATTATTGCTCATTCTGCTAATGAAATGAGAATAGGTTAACCGTTCTGCACAAAACTCGCATTCATTTGCTTCTCTAGTCCCAACTATTTTTTTTATCAGCTTATGTTTGCAAAGGAAATGCCGGTAATAAATTATGTGCCGACCAACTTTACTTGTCCTGCTCCCTTACATACAGTCCAAACTATACGATAGTGTTCAGTGGTGTGCAAAACTTTAAACTTTCTTAATATCAAAAAGCAAGCACACTACAAACCAAATACATTACATTGCTCCTGATAAATGAAGTATTAGTCGAATGTTGAGGCGGGTCTAGAATTCCAAGTCGCCATAATCAACGCAACAACTTGCATTTATTGCCTGGACTTTTAGTCCGAGTCGGAGTCATAGTCATATTATTCTACACACACAGATAACAACCTAACCAACAACCACACGCCTCCACCAAGTTAATGACTGAGGATTTTCGACGGTGACGACGACGACGATGATCATGAACATTATTATTATTGTTATTGCGATTGCCATTCATATTACGTTATTACTATTATTTTTCTGCACATGATATTACACTTCATAATCATCATCATGATTTCATTTTGTGAGCAGGTTGGTTGCTTTTTGCTATTTAGCTTTGTAGTTTTTTACTTTTGACTTTTCTCTCTCCCCGGCTGTTTTCTGTGTGTCCCTAAGGAGATATATGCATAAAATAATGTGGAGGAAGGGATGAAGAGAAAGGATCATCATTGCATAATAATAATCGTTCTCAGCATCATAGTCGTCATCTTGAGATGAGGCACTTGATGTCGGGGCGTGTATTTCTCAAAATGCTCGGTTCAGCTCAACAGCACACCAAATATATTATGTCTTGGAGGCTCCTCTTCTTTTTCTTCTCCATCTCCTCCTTTGCATTTTTATTTTATTATTATTATTTTGCACAGAAAACAACATCAGTCAACAGAGCCCAGCCAAAAAAGCCTGGTCAGTGAGAGATTTTCTCTCTCTCTCTTCTCTTCTTCGTCTTCTCTCTCAAGTGTTGTTCTTGATATACCCATTCATGGCAAAATAGTTGATATGCATGCATCTGTCTTCTTCTTCTTTTTTCTTCTGACTTGAAGTCGTCGACGAGACAAGCGAGAAAAGAGTATATAAGTCAGAGCCAGTGCAAGAGAAGCAGTAGCAGTTAAAAAACGAAAAAAATGCAAGCCTACACTAGTCTGGCCTCTGGTGATAGTAGCGATAATATCACATGGGTGATATGATGATGGTCATGATGAGGAGGAAAAATAAAGACTCACCGAGAGAGCTTTTTTAGTTTTATAGACTGCATAGCAGCAGTTGTCGTCCACCTAGATATTTATACATACATACATACATACATACATGCACACACCGTAATCCAACATATTTATTTAAATTTACGTGTAAAAAATGGAAAAGGATTAAACAAGTTTGCAAAAATCCCTTCAAGGCTTTCATGCATGGTGCTGTTGTTCTTGCTCTGTTGCCATTTGTTTTTTTCTGTTCATTCTGCTTGTCCACGCTCACAAATATGTATGTTCTCTCCGGCTGACAGGTACAACTAGTAACGAGAATCATAGGCGAGTGAACATTGTTGTGGAAGCCAGCAGAATAAGAAGAGTAGCCATATTATTTGATGTGTGCACACACACACGCATTCAGCAAGATTAGCATTTGTAGAAAAAATAGATGACGTTCCCAGCACAAAATGTAATTTTTATGTTGGGTTTTCACTGGAATTTAATTTTTTTTATTTTTATGAGTTTGCCATTCCCACCACCATACCACAATTGTAACCGCCACACAAGTCTTGTAACATGCATATTACATTTTGACCTGCCACATAAATTACTTATTTTGTGCTTCCCTTCTTAACGAAAATCTCACTGCTGACCACCGTTTTCTTTGTAGAGGTGGCTTCTGAACTTGATTTTGACGATGATAATGATAAAATGTAGTGAAAATTGAGTCCACTTTTTCAGCTTGACAACCCCTCTTCCTACAACATATTTTGCAAATACTTAATCGCAATGCTGTGTCAGACAGGGATGGACAGAGGAAGAGGATGCGAGTATATAGATGTCTGGGTGAATACCTAGGTTATCATATTTATTATCAATTATCTTCATCTCTCTGTCACATCACCCATTGACCTGACTCTTGTCAGTTTCTTTTGCGCACCGGGAATCTGTGCTGCTATGTAAGTATGCGGAGAAAATTGAATGTGACAAGAGGATGATGATAATTGTCATGTCAGTTGACATAATTTCCTTGCCGTTGTCATCCATCACGATCATCATCAGCAACTGATGATGATAACAGTCTATTATAGTGCTACATCCTTAACAGCAGCAATAGCAATCAAAGTTTTGAATAATGCGCATTCCCTTCTATATCGGTAGAGTTTTGTGCGGTTCGGTCTCTTGTCACCAGCTAACCAGGCCGCAAAAGGAATTCATTCATCAACATTTTTTATGTGACATATGACAATGACGACAACACGACTGTTAACTTTTCCCGAAGTGGAAACGATGCTGTAAAGGAAAACGACAACGTATGGTTTTGCCTAGTCATTCACAGTGCTATTGTCATCGTCATCATAATCATTTTAAGAATGCATATTTTTTTCATACTACTAATACTAAAGGTATCATCGTCAATGAATACGATGACAATGATGACAAGCCAAGTTTTTATGCTACTTGATACCGAAATACACAGACTCTCCATTTACAAAATTGCTTCATAAACTCATTTCACTGTACTCCAAGTAGATAGAGTCGATGCTTCTCCTCAGGTGACGAGAATGGCACACCATGAATGAAAAAAAAACTGCAAAAAATATATAAAATATGGACGACAAGCCACCCCCGCCGGTTAAAAATTCCAATGTCCACTCCAATCACCGCACCAGGCTTCGGAAGGAGCAGCAGCAGCAAATAATACAGTGGCTTATTCTTTTCCCTGAAATTCTCATCAGTCAGAATTATTCGCCTGCTGAGATGCATCTTCTTGGGAAACGGATTGAGCCATGTCATGTGTCAACTCGTACCTGACTTGACTTTGACTATGACATCAAATGGGATTTTATTCTTAAAAGTTTTTGATGCTTGTGTGCCATATTATCCTCTTTACCCTGCTTGTTCATTACATCACCATTCTTTATCAAAAGACAATAATCTCTGCTCACCGTCACGACTTTACATACACTTGAAGATATTACAAAGACTGGTGCTTGAGAGACAGAGAGCGTGATTTACAGAAAAAATAGATCATCATGTTCATGTTGAATGCATTCATTTCAAACGAAAATAGTACTAAATTTAAAATAAAGCGATTATATCTAAAGAGATTTCTAGAACTATAATGTTTGAACTTAAATGGCAGTGTACTTTAATGGTTTTTTTGTCCTTTGTTACAGATTCCGAATAGACAATACAGATCACATAATTGATGTGAATCGGGATAATCTACCATACGATCAAGTTAACATCATTTGTCCTGTGTATCAACCTGGGACGAAGGAGGAAGATGCAGAGAAATACATCATCTACAACGTGAGTAACAAACAGTTTTATTCCTAGTAAATCAGTTCAGCTTTAACTGCTTTCATAATGCTTCGTTTCATTGCAATTGCTTGCAAGACAATTCATAAAGTTATCTCGTAAATTTACGCGCGTGCATTTTGTATCTTCTTGTGACATTTTTTTTACCTACTTTGAAAGGTGTACTCTCTAGCGAGGAATTAATGAAAGGTACTTTATTTTTAAAAAGTGAATTGAAAGGAAAATGTTAAAAATAGATTGAGATGATGAACGTCTCTGATGAGATTATTCTGACATTTGACAAGTCGGAACATGTTTGTTTCATTGTAAAATATTTTTAAAAAGTCTCAAGGTACCTGTGCTAATGCAAAAAGACAACAGTTTAAGATGATGATGCATCGTCTCCAAAGAAAAAAACAGCGAAAAAAATCCTATTTGCATAGTAGGTACTTTACTAGGCAGTTTAAAAGCGTATCAAAATAAATAAGCAATATTCCAAATGCGACGTGGCATCTTTGCCATTAAACAAATAAATTATTGCGGTGGGATGAGGGCTGTATAACAATTGAACAATAAAAATGTCTTGATGGATGCCAAGTCGAGTCATTTACCGACGTCGAGTAGTTATTCTGAAAATAAAATGACTCTATTCACACTTGTTCAAAGGCATTCCTCTACTATGAGTCAGCCAAGGCAGGTTGTTGGCAGTAGTAGGAGAATAATATGCACTATGCTTACCACTCACCTTAGAGACCAGGTACTAGGAACTTGACAGTATAATTCCTTCATATTCGTACCACTTGCTACTTTGCAAAGTAGTTTGTTTTAAAAACAGTCTATTTTTCGTTGATATTAGATGCAGGCTGTTATTTTCTCCAGAAGAAAAAATAAACTTTTCCCGTGAACGCGTTATTGGCTTTTTTGTTGGAGAATTAAACTTGAAAAGTAGCTAAGGTAGTGAGAAAAGAACTTTCCCTCTTTGCAACCTAGCAACTTTATCGTATATCCATACTACGTATTGTGCAATGCAACGCTCATTCTTCGAGACTACAAAAGCGATGCCATGCCATTCTCCAGTTTTCCGTATATAATGTAATGCACTTTCTTCCCTTCACCCCTCATCATCTTCATCCACTTGCCACACACCACACCAGCCACTTTACTTTCGTAATATCTCTTATTGTGTGCTTGACTCCCTTTGTTGGGTGGAAAAAATTTATCCATCCAGGTAAAAGCTTGTAGAGATAGAAAGCATCATCTCACACAAAAAAACTGAGTAGGGAGTTGTGGATACCATTGATACTTCTGTCGCTATTGTAAAGAAGAAGCTGGGGAAAATAAGTAAACATCTCTAAAGTGACTTGTCTTGTCGTTGTGTCACCATCATCGTCATCACCGCCACCACCATGCTCCTCTTCGGCTGCTGCTGTTTTTTTCTGGAGAGACACTTCTTCCCATCTCTTCATTCCTCTGCGACCTTTCTCCCGTCGCTTCATACCATGGTAATCATATAACTTGCATGTGTACTCAAGTACCATGGAATAGGAAACATCAACAACACTCACTTTATTCCACCAGGCTCAGGTATTATTTAACTTTATTCATGCTACTTTTTCTACCTCCGTCATCTACGCTTTTTTTCCACTGACGTAAAAAATAAAGTATATATTTTTGTTGTGAATTGCGCCTGCTACTACTGGAGGAAAAGAGAAAAAAGTAACTTTTCACTTTACTTATTCCATCAACATCCCATCATTGTCATTGTCATGATCATCATCATCATCAACCAACACAATTCATTCACAAGTCAGTCTAGTTATTAGGATACCGGGAAATGGTAGTCGAGCTGTAAGTTGACTTTATAGTGTGTACTCTGTGGATGTGTACTTATGCTGGTGTTTGTAGACGAATGCGTGCAGATAATCCAGTTGAGTAGTTGAGCGAGTAATAATAGTAGATGCACAAAAGTGTATCATTTATTTCAAGAAAAATCCAAACCTCTCCATTAAATATAGTTTTCTTCATGATTTTTGCAGGCTTCTTCCTGCCACACACTCTTCTCTGTTTATTGATTGATGATGATTGTGAATTGTTCGTTGGATGGGAACTGCAAGAATTAAGAGTGATTGAAGGGAGAAATAAGACATTTAGAAAATTGAATGAATGACAGGTCTACCAGTGCAAATGGGAATTTCAAGGCGTATTTGCATCAATGCAATATTATTAATACCAACATTGTTTCCTGGTTTTCATTATTATTATTATTATTATTATTATTATTATTATTTTAGTTACACTCTCTACTTTATAATCAAAACATTCACACCCACAAAAAATTGTTGTTGCATGACCTATTGCATATTTTGGTATGCTTTCTTGAGTTTTGAAAAGTTTGTTTCCTCATTCCTCAACTCTTCATCATTTTCAGTTTTCTACGAGGTAAAATGTATGTACATGTGCACAAGTGCGAAAGAAAACAGATCATTTAAGTTAACCTGCAGTAAGCCTTGTTTTTGTTACAGTTTTTCATGAGGATATTGATGAGAAGCAATAAATAACTAATAAATTACTGTGCCACGACAAAACACAACAGCATAACAATAACAAGGCGAAGCATAAAAATATATCCATTCATAAATACACACAATAATATGACGCATTGGTATAGAGCTTCGTAGTGAGCATTAGTAGTGGAGGAAAATAGGCAGCTTTCAAAGGAGTCCCAATACTTTGTTTTCTGCTGTTTTCTTTGCAACGACGACGAAGGAACCAGGTCAAGAAAGCATGTACACACATTTTTAATGAGAAGTCGTGAGGTAATTTTTGCTCTGATTTCAAACTGTCGTGACTCAAATGTCGATACTGCAGAATAATAATAACAACAGTAGATTTCCTTCTATCCATCCATTCTTCTTCTATAATAACTTAGTATTGTGTCATCATCCTCATCATTGGCGTTGCTGTTTTAATAATAATTCTGCAACAGCTATTTAAACTTTCTCTGAGGGAGTAAAGGGAGAGAGGAATTCGTTTTTCAAAAATTAGCTCGGTCATCTTCGGTTAATTGAGTAATTTACATTCTCTTTAAGAATGAGGAAAACGTAATGTCGATCAGGCAATAGGATGGTAATGAGAATCGGAATGTTGTCAGATATATTATTATTGTATTTTTAAAAAATGTGAAATCGATATCATTACATTTTTACATGAAGTAATTCAATTCGATACTTGCATGGATTTTGCATCGTGCAAAAAGTAGAAGGGAATCTTCACATCTATTTTTTGGAAAATGAATTGATTTTCATAATTTTACAACATTCTACTTTTTTATCGTGTACAATAAATAAATCAGAAATTTGCAACAATTCAATCCAAAGCGGTGATGATGAAGATTATGAGGATGATGCTGATGATAATGTGGTAATCACGTTGATAATCATGATTTCCTTTGAAATTGACTCATTTTTATTCGATGACCACGATGCAATGAAGGAGGATGAGACGATGATGATGACGATAATGAAGATGAGCGAACGTGTCTATTAACAAATACGGTTGAAAATGATGGTCCTGATATGATGATACGACTAAGCTGGTATGCAGGTTGGTGGTCGGGGTTACAGCAAAATGAAAACGTTTCTCAAGTCACAGCTATTTTTTAACGAGAATTTTACTGCCTCGTCAGCAGGATTGGTACATAGTAGTAAAAAAAGAATTACAATACAATATACAATGCATAATATCAACATTTATTTATTTGATTTCTTTTCGTTCTCATTGTCGTCATGAGTGCATCAATCACTCACCTGAACCTAAGAAGCATGCATAACACCCAGAGATAAATAAACATGTAGAAGTAGACATTTATGTACGATGACCCTCTCCTTCCAATTCTTGCCTTTCTTCACAGCATTTTATTCAGAAGAGCGGAAAGCCAAGGAAGATATGCACCTGGCTCTTGGTATTATCCTTAAAAGTACTAGGTATGTTGAAGAACTCATCATTTCCCTAAAGAGATGAGTCACTATTCTAAATACAAAAATATCAGCGCATGTATAGTCTTCTACTTTGAGAAATATTTCGCTACATTCCAAATTCCAACAAGTATATTAAATATCGACAAGAAGAAAAAAAACGTATCACTATAATTTATTTGCACGGACTGTTTACATTGATGTTGTAATACTACATGTAATAATATGGGTGGTTGTTCCTCTTCATGAAAGAATGTAACATAATAATCAGCACCTCTTCTTTTCTGTCTTCTTTTTTCATCTCTTTTTCATAAAGGATTTCTGAGGTAAAGAGTGAATTAATATGAAGATATTATTATGTAGATGGTAGAGAAAGGGGTAAAAACATATTCTAAATTAAAGTATTCCTTTGTCTCTCTTAAAGCAGAAAAATGCTGAGTAGACAGACAAGCTACCAGTTGAATGAAGGAGATAATAATTTACACTTCTTGTACTTACCTGTCCATTTGTACTTTGTTGCTTGTGTTGCTGATGTTGAGTGGAGCGCTATTGTGTATTCAAGAGCTAACTAGAACAAGTCCTCTCAACTTTAAAAAAATCTTTTTCATCCTCATCACCAAAAAAAGAAGCTATGGAATTGCATGGTATTTTTGAGTTGTTCGGTATCCTCCAAACAAAAAAGTAGCTGCTGCCCCTTCATCATCATCAAAAGGATACGTAATCATTGATAGCAAGTGCAATTATGGTAATTTCACGCCAAACGTTTATTTACCTGATTTTCGAGGAAGATGTTTAAAACAGAAGAAAAATCTTTGGTAACATCTTGTATCTGTGTGTGTGTATACACGATGGTTTTTATTTATTTAATTGAGCCTTTTATACGGTTCCAAATCAGTTCACACGTTGTAGACAGACAAGCTCTTGTTGTCTAATTGTTTTCCTGTGTCTGCTTGTCTATTTTTTTAATCCTCCATATCAATTTTTTTCCACTTCGTCCGGAGTAACTGGAATGAAGTTTTTGATAAGTTGTGTTGAATGAGCTTTCTGCACTTTTCTATCAAACAAAAACCAAGTCACAGTTATGCTGAAATTTGTATAAAATATTGCATAGAAAACAATGCATCTCGATAATTTAAGATAGAAAGCGAAGCGCAAGAGGAGGGATCAATGTGGTTAAGGTGTATCATGTCCACTCATTAATTCATGACTTACTTGACTTAGCCTTTTTGCATCTTCTTGTCATTATTATATGATACTACTGAAATATATGAGGATCGCAGGTAATAACCGTCAAAACTGATGATGGAGAGCATGAAGGGGGTCACACATACAAATATTACGAAAAAATCTGCAGCTGTTTTTTTCGCACCGACAGCCCTCCTCATGTTTATATACTTCAAACAATGTATATTATTATTATTATTATGTTCAGATGAATATTCTTATAAGATCATATAGTACCGTAGTATAGCTCAAATCCCAGAAAGAAACTGTCTCTAAGCCGGTTTTGCTTTCCTATGAAAAACACACATGTCTGCCTGCCTACACAGTGCAAAGCAAATATATACTTGTGTGTTTGTTGTTTCTCATCTCTTCGCGTCATCTTTCATTCTTCCCCGTTCATTATTATTTTTTCTCAATGAGCTTTAACAATTTTCATTATCAAACGCAAAAAAATTGTGTATTGTGTTTATCGAGTGAATGTTGCACTATCTGTCTCTGTTTGTGTGCATCTGTGTATCCCTTGCCATTTTTTTTCTTTCTGGGTCACTCGTAAAGTCGTGACCATGTGCTTTCTTTATCGCAAAGACGATATGGTGTAGAATCATACTCATGATTTTTCAAGGGATGATGATGATGATCAACAAAGTAGCCCATTGTGATGGTATTCGGCTATACCAGCATGGTGGCAAATTAAGTACTTTTTGTGGAGAGTTTTTAGTAGATTGGAGCTCTTCATCAGTCAGTCGGCCAGCATTGGATTGCAGCTGATGAGCAAAAAAAAAACTCTTGAAAAGTTCCTTTTCTGTTCTGACTGGGGTGCCGTTTTGCCATGGCCACCGCCGCCGACGTGTTTGTTTTGGATTACAAAAAGAAGACGACGACATAATTTATTTGCTCATCAAATTTTTTTCTATTGTTTCCTTTTGACGATTCACTCTTCACAATGAAATTAATGGAGAGATATTTGCACGCGAAAAATTCGACAATGTACGCAATTTTACGCAATGACTTTCTTAATTATTTAGTTCAATTGTGAAAATCCGGTCGCCGCCGGGTGTCTTCCCTTTTTTGTCGTCGTCATTATCATCATTTTATTTCATGTTTTGTGGTTTGCATGCACACTTGAATCCATATCTCGTTTTCTTTGAGCGTCTTTTTCATTGGTCGGCATTATTCGCCATTACGATTTGGGCACGTTTGCTGGTAACATTCTTTTGCACTAATTCCAGCTGGTGGAGAAAAAACGGAAGTGAAAATGTAGAGGAATGTGTAGACTAGCGTATGCTCGTCGGTCGTTTTCTTTAATTATTGTCACATAATATTGGATTTAGTCTAGAACCTACAATAGTACTGCAACGGCAACTTTGTCACAGTAAACATTCCGTAAAGACGTAAAACAGCTTGGTATGCACTATCCTGGTATTTTGGCATAGGAAAGAAAATGTCCAGAAATGTAAGCCCACACAACAGAATCCAGTTTTGGAGAGTAGCCCAAACGAGCTTCTTGTTGGCTGCCTAATGATTATTTTCATTTTTTCCCTGTAACTGCAACTCTTCCGTGATATGGTAAATAATTATGAGGACATGAAAAATTTGCTTAAACTTTCTTTCTTAGTCTTTCACAAAGTCCAACTCTCCAAAGACCACACAACTCACCCAAAGCCAGAAACAAAAGCCAAACTTCCTCTTGTCAAAAGTCCCCCATAACATAAATGACATCGTTGCATACGTTGCATTGTTTAAGCCAAAGGGCTTTTCTACTTCATGTGTGTGTGTGTGTGGAAGCCAACAACCATAATCAGACATTCAAGCTCTTTTGGGACATTCTCTCAAGCCAACAAAATTAAACATGAGGAGCAAAAAAAAGTTTGTAATTTTCAAAGGAACAGAAGCACTGAAAATTCTCCATGTTTGAAATGGCATTTCATGCTTGTAATAGGTACACTTAATAAACTGGTTTGGTTAACACGGACTCATGTATTCACACTCCCTTTTGGTTTTCCATAAGAATAAAGTGATACTTTTATAGCACTACAATTTCAGGAGCGAAAAAATTTTCTCATCATCATAATAATAATCATATTGTTTCCTTTGGGATAAAAAGGTCTACCGAAAACACGACAGACTAAGATAGAGATCAACACTTGGGCATGCACATACCGAAACAGTGCATGTGAAAAAGCTTTAGTCTTTCGAAGAAATAGATATATTTTCTATAGCAGCTCGTAACCAACTGGTATTGCGTGATAGTTTCTGCGTCATTATCCTAAAAGCACAGACCATATAGCAAGCCATATAGTCTCTTTGGAGTAGTCAGCAGGCTACCACTCTGACTGATTTTGAATGATTTTCATTTCAAATGGAAATTAGTAGTGGCGGCAGTTTACCAAACAAAATGAAATTGGGGAAAAAGACAAATGTCCCTGGTTGACTGCAAATGACGGAGAACAAATAATTGAAAGAGAAGTTTACTTTTGCTGAGTTTAGACTGCTGCCAACGAATTAGATTTGCATAAATACCAAATCGCCAAAGTTTTGTTTTTCGAGAGAGAGAGGAGCAAAAGAGATGATGCGGATAGAGAGAAGAAAAAAGTTGAAATGAGCGTTGAAAACGGATAGCAGAAGGAGGCGTTCTCGTTTGGTTCTTCTTTTTCCCTGTCGTTTGAGCAAACTGCTTTAATTCAAAATAAACAAGAATTATTGGAAATGAAGTGAAAAAGATCAACAGCTATTTGTTCAGTTTTTTTTTCTTTCGACAAAACAGTTAAATGAATAAAAAATAAATGTGCACGCATACATTTTGTTTATTCTTCTTGCAAAATTCTCAACTCTACAAAATTAGACATGATTTAGTAATTTGTAAATTGCTAATTTATGCAAACTGTCTTCATCATCATACGCTCTGAGAATATCATCGATGAAAGCTTCAAGAAGGGAGCTGCTGAGGAATGTAGGCAGGTCATCATCGTCATGATTGGGATTTTTGAGTCGAATGAATCTTATCTTTGCCTTCTTGTAAGCTCTCATTGATATAGCGTCTTCCTTGCTTTTCCCCTCAATTTTGTAAATATTTTATGGGACAGACTATAGATTCATTGAAAATGTATAAGTTTTCTTGTCTTCGACTTCACGAACCAAGAATTCCGTCAAGCAGAAGTAGCATTAATTAGACAAGCAAATAAAATATTTTACATTGGCGAGGTAAACACATATATTTTAAACGCATACAAACAAGTGAAGAAATATTCTATAATTATTTATTTTACTCAAGTGATGGAGGTGATGACGATAATTTGCAGTGATTCCCTTCAATCATTTCATTGTCGTCATCAGCAAAAACATCATGAGTAGCCTCACAGTCGTGTTATGATTAACTATCATAATTTCTCCCTCGTTTTTATGCATTCACTCTCTGTGATTTGTGACTTGTTTTCTTAATAATAACACTAATTTGATTACGATGATGATAATGGTGATGATAACAATAATTAATTGCGGTACACATATTATGTACTTGCCATTACACGTATTATGTAGTGTAGGTATATTCATGTATGATGTTAGAATTTTTGAAAATCTTTTAACACCTTAGCCACAAATGAACACTATTGTACTTTTGGGCGAAACAGTAGTGAATGCTGAATACAAAGTAACTTTTAGGTGGAGCAAATTCTACAAATATTGCTATAATATTCCCATTGTTTTATCAGACTCTACTAATGTGCTTATATATCTTATATACTTTCTTGTGTGCAAATACATCCGAATAATCATGTCATGTCAAATTTTTATCGCATGAACAAAATAAAAGGTTTCATGATTTCTTATTTTTTTGCTCTGAAGGTAACGTAAAAATGGAAATATCTGACACTCCACAATCACCCATCCGTTTGGCAATTTTATGAGAGAGAGAGAGAGAGAGTAGAAGAACATAATTTCTTCGTAATGCATATGATTAGTTTAGTGATCGAATCTCAAGCCATAAATCACCACCTAATTTATAATGCATCGCACAATGATCATCATCGTAAAAAATGAGGATAGCAAAAAACATTTTGAGGCGGAGTGTTTGTGATAGAATGCATAATTTAAAGAAAAAAAAGTAAAAATAGGCTTATGAAGGTATATTAAATAAGTATGTCTCCTATGATGACACGAGGCGACACGACATGCCTCTATTATTCCATTCTTGTGTGTTATTAAATACAATATAATTCAACTTAATTAAAGTAAAAAATACAAAAAAGAGATAATTTTAAATTATGGCTGGTTACGTATACACGCAAGTATAAACGTACGAACCAATACCCACACATTGCATGTATCTTTTGCAAAAATTGATAATCATCAATAGTCAAGTATTTCCCTCGCGTCTCTTCCTCTCTACTTCCATCAAAGCCATAAAATGATTCGAGTATTCGTTTACAATAATGCTGAAAACGCGAGATACGCAAGGAAACATAGCATGATGCAGTGCTGTGCATTGTTATTTTGTCAACATTTTATTCTTAATATACGTGTGCTAAACGCGTGGCTGTATATTCCTTAAAAATTGTATCTCATAGAGTCGATAGACTTCTTAAAGGGATTTGAATCATCTTTGGATGTCCATATATCCTAATCATGTGGTGTGGCATATTGTTTACACGCTTATTTCATCATTATCATCCTATTCCTTTTTTATCTAGTTTTGTTATCAAATTTGATGAAGACACTGAAAAAATCAGACACACAAAATTTAGTTTACAGTTCATTTTTATAGCCGGGGAAGCAAACTATAAGCATTGAGCAATGTGGCGTTAAAAGTGCGCAAGGGAGTGGATGAAACTGATGTGATGAAGACGATGGGTTTGCATATAATTTTGTTTTAATCGTGAGTTTGCTCGCGCTCATGCTATTGTAGGTCGTCGTACTTATGTTGCGGCTATAACCACAACACTAACCAGGGCTACCTGGATTCAAGCAAGTTTAGCAATTTGTTGCAGTCACATTTTTCTTATTTTCTTTCTTCTCGCATTATTACACATAACGAAAGATTAATTGAGGAGGAGAAAAAAGGGAATTATTTTGATTCCATTCTTCCCAAGAAAAATGAAGTTTTTGACATTAGAAGCCTGTCTGTCTCGCTAATGTGCAGAGTTGCTGAAAACTACAGAAAAACGATTCGTAGCATAGGTACAATGTCTGTTGGTTGTAGTAAAATAATAAATGTAAAAAATATATTTCTCCTCAAGTAGTCGAAAAGGTGTTACGGGATAATGTAATAAAACCACGTAATCAACTCCACTTTACTCCACTTGACTACTTAGCTAGCACTTTGGCACCAAACATCTAAAAAGCCCTCGACCAACAACCGTCATCATTGCTACCACACTGAGGCTACAAGACCTTTGTATAAAAAAGGATGCAAAAAATGTCAAAAAAATTTGCTTAAAACAGACAACAATATCAGCAGGGTTTCTTTCAGTATTTAGCACCTTCCTTTAGAATAGTTTTACTTTACTCCTGGTTCAATATGCTTGCCTGTCTGATCATCATCATCATCACCAAAGATGTTTGGGTGTCTCTTTTACTGCTACTGCTACCACTGTTATTTTGCACATCTCTAGCATTACCCCATCCCCCCAAAAAAACGTGACAAGCCTTTTTCTCTTTCTCTCTCTTTTATTTTTTCTGCAGAAAAAAAAACGCATTTTTGTTCGTTTCGCTTTATTATCTTTTTTCTTCATAGTTTGAGAGAACGGCCAACTTTTTTTCGATTAAAACAAGTAAAAACATACATACAGTGTAGTCCCATAAACGGCGGGATGAATTTATTCAGTAGTGGTTATACATGCCAGACTACCAGTTCACAAGAATTTTTTTGTATTTTTTTCTATGCGCATTTTCTTAAAAACACAGTATCAATAGCATCAGCATGAATGATGTAAAAATGAATGGCGACTTGATGATATCACGTATTTTACCTAGATTTCATTCTCTTTACCAGTGTTTCTCTTCTTCTGAGACACTGTCGCTCTTTTTTCTTCTTATTACCTGGTTTTGTACTTATTTGTGCACAAAAGGTTTATAAAAACAGGTTAATTAGTAATGTATCCATAATTTTTTAGATAAAAAGAGAAAGAATGAATGAGCCACGAGAAAACGCAAAGTATGCAAAGTTGAATAATGCAAGTAGACAGATTATCTTCTTATCAAAGTGTTATCTTTGTTGTACAGCTTGGGTCTTAGGAATTACTGTTGTTTTTGTTCAATTCATGTCAAAATTTTGGCTCATCATCACCAACACCTTTACCAAATAAATTGATCAGTAAAATAATAGTAATAATGATGATAAAGGTGGTGTGATACATTTGTATTTATTTCCTCACGATATTCCTATCGAACAAAAAAAATTCACGTTCCCTTCTTTCTCCCTTTCCTGCAAAATGCAAATGAAAAGAATAAAGGTTCTAAGTAGGAGAGTGTAGCATGTCAGTCATGCTACTATTATTATAATGGTATCATTTTGGTTTCAATAAAATAACAAAGTTTGTAGGTTTTCGTCTTTAATTTGTGTTTATTTATCAAAGTCTTTGTTTAGCAGATTCGACGCTTCTTCTTATTACCCCAGTGTACTGACTTACGTTGTTTTAGTTACTGAGTTAAGTAACACATGAAGACGTGCAGAACTGCGAACTTGCCATAACAAAATACATGCCTGCACGATGGCACGACTTTTTCTCTACTAGATTGCAATAAACATAAAACACCAGCCGAGAGATAGCTATTGAGTAACTGAGCAAGAATTGTATGTTAAAAAATTAGCCAGCTGCGATTCTAGTTTCAATCACACTCTTTTTATATAATATGCGCATATTATTCTGCGTTTATTTTTCTAAAGAAATCGTGGATTTTTATTCCAAATTTGGAAGATTTACGAATGTATCTGTTTACTTGTCGTGCCAAGGTGTGACGATTTTTTTTACCTGGGTAGAGACTACAGTAGTAGGATAAGTGGCATGTACATTAACCAACTAGTCAACAAGGTCACTTGTCTTCCCTCCTGTCAACCAATAAATTCTTAGCAGAGCTAAAATATTTCCTCTGTGAATAAAATCATAGAAAATGATTTGCTGAAAAGGCAAATTTACGGTATTTTTGTAGGATTTCAAAGAAAAAAACTGTGTGTGTAGGTCAATTGGATTGGCTGATAAGTTGCTGTTTTTGTGTGGTTTCTCCTCGTACCACTACTCTGACATAATGAGAATAACAGTTTTAAGAAATTGTAATAAATTGGTTCATTTAATTTTTGTATACATAACACTATATTGCTTTTGCAAAAAAAATTCAGGGTAAAAACAGTTTAAAGAGATTGAAATTTTGCTGGGATTACCTTTCTGTGCAATACTGTTTATAGGCAGAGGGTATGTATCACTATTATGATTTCTTCGAACAAGAAAACTAGTTTCATTTTAGTGCTTTTTCAAGAAAGGCCTGTTTCTTTTCTGTACCGCCTGCTGGCAAATCATGATCCTATTGATTTTTACGACTTTTTGAAAAGATCCTCTCATGATGATCCTTTGATGAGGATGATGCTGATGACGACAAGATGCTACAGGTGATCACTTGATGCTTTTTTTTCTCTTCGAAAAATTATTGATGGGATCATCAACATCATTATTATTAAAACCTCAAATTAATGCGTTTAAAGGTATAGCTGAAAGCAAGTATAGGTGGTTTTTTTTGTTCTTTCATGAGAAAATCAATAATATGTCATATTGTTCACGATACACTACTCGTTTCGTAGTTGTCATAAATAAAAACGATGATTATAAGTAATTATTACGTGATGCGTAGCCTGAGAACTCAAAGAAAAACATACACACAATATCTTAAATAAACGTTGCGCTTATTTCATCATCGTCATCGCCATTCCTACAAAATCATGTCGCCCGTGTCCTCCTGACATGATGATTTTGAAGTGGTGATGGTAGCTAGGACGTAGTAGGTGAGAGAGGGGGTACACAATTTTGCAAATGGGGATCATCATCAATATTTTGTGTACCGTGATGATAACTGATCATCATGAAAATAATAGGAGGGTGATACATCCTACCAGAAGCGAAATGTGGTATTATTCTTCAGTATTAAGAATCTTCCTTCAATCAATTCCAAAAGACAAATAAGCATAAAAAATGTACCTGTGCAAAGAGGCAGAAGACAAGGAGCATGATGATTTTGGGTTTGGCTGCATTTTAGCCAGAGAGAATGAGTCAGAGTGATTGGTGAAGACTTAGTCACAACAATGCACTTGATGCTAAAAGGAAGATGATGACGAGGTATAAGAGTAACAACGGCAGCAGGAGTAGTAGGTCACTCAACAGGGTTGCTGCTATTTAACTTGCTGGGGAAAAAATTATAATGAAGACGCTGTAATAAAAATTATGTTTGAGAGTGTGCGCACTTACACATAGACAGAAGAGAAAACACGCATCAAAATGAAAACCATACTTTATACAAGTGAGCAGCCCGTCGTCATCATTAAAAGCAACGGGAAAAAGGTATCATCATCATAAAAAATGTAAACTACTACTATCACCGATACTCCTTCGTCTTCCTCCTCTATCTACATAATATTAATAATATCCTGTGTGTTTGTCAGACTGACTGACTGACAATGAGTGAGCGGTATGGATGATAGAGAGAAGATGAAGAGGAAGAAGAAGGGAGCAGCAGCACAAGAGAGAGAAAAATATGAATATTATGTGATTTTTATGGAATTTCGTGCATTCATTTATTTATTCATTATTACCGTGTAGGTAGGCAGGCAAGCAGAGTGAAACTGTGGTCAAATAAGATTTTCGCGTTATTATTTTATTTATTTTTTGTGGGTAGACGCACTGACAGGAGCGACATCATCAACAGGTGCAGCAAATACAACAATAGCTTTGCAACGCACATAAAAAATATGAAAAAGGAACCGTAGCTGAATAAATTTCTTGAATGAAGGAAGAAAGTATATAGGGATTTGCAATTTTTGACGCATTAAAAAGGAATGGAGATATGTTGGTGATGAGGTGAGCTTTTTCTTTGAAGAGTGCATAAAACGGCAACAATTGGTATATCAAATGAACTCCTGCTGTTAATGGAGTTGTTATTACTGCAATTGTTATATCGGTTACTGCTGCCATAACACAACTACTAGAAAAACCCGTGACTTCATGATATCACTAACTTAACTCTAGTGACATTTTATGATGATGACTTATTTGTGATCCCAATGATTTGTTGATTTGAGAGGGTGCAAATACTAGACAGTACAGACACAGCCTTGTCTCTTTTGCGGTTATGTGGTTTTGTTTTCTCTAAAACGACGACCAAAGTAATAACAATGCAACATCACACCAGAGGAGAACGCTGATCTGTCTTTGCACCATTATCATCATATCAAATTTTCGTACTTTCTGGTTGGTTGGTGTGTCTGCTCCGTAAAGAAAACCACAACAAGCAGAACAACCTTCGGTTAATCATCATTTTCATCATCATCATCGTCATCTAGTTTTCTTGGTCTAGACACCGGCGTTTGCCTCCCTTTATGTGATTTCAGTTCTGAAAGATAATATATATTTTTTATCCCTTCTCTTAACGAAGGAAGTTGCGGGATCTTACGTGTTTATTATTATGACTACTTGGTTTTGCAAGCGTTGGTAAAGACATACCGACAGAGAATGCAGGATGGAAAACAGGGAGAAAATAAGGCTCTTGCAGAATTTTTATTGTTATTATTGTTGCTGCTATATGGTAGTGTTGAAACCTTAATGAATTGATTTTGTAAAAATGCCAGTAGTCCACCTTACCAACACAAACACTTTGACTTTACTAGATCAACTTTTCACTTCCTTCTGGTCAAGCTCACTCTTGATGAGCTCGAGGAGGATTTTTAAATGCTCACATTGGAATAATGAGCAACACGATAAGATTTTATTTTAACTTGTGGTCTAGTCGGCGTTATCTTTGGCTATTTTTCCTACTGTTGCGCTTCTGTACTCTGAATACATGTAACTTGACTGTGGAGCCATTCGTTATATTGATGTGGTGCGTGCTGGCGGAACTCTAATGTGATGGTAATATATTTAGATGTGTACCGTGAACCTACGATTGTCGGGTATCATGGTCACATGAAAAATTAATCAATGCAAAGTCAAAAAATAGTCGTGCAACATGTGGATACTTTAAAAATGACTTCAAATGGCATAAATCATAATAGTATCAGCAAGGCTAGGTTGCCATTTGCCAACATTTATATTTCTGATATATGTATTTTGTTCTGATGGTGAGTTCAATTCAACTTTGTACCCCTTTCATTTTAAAGTGTTTTCCTTGAAACATGAACCGGGAGGCAATTGAAGTGCTCATTGCACAAGAGTAAAATCTACAGTAATAAAACCAACGCATTAGTCAAAACTGAAGAATGTTATGCTTAATCACGTGCTGCTTGCTATATGCATGATACTCAGGTGTGTTATAAAATGCGTTGGTCGATTATTCATGATTTCTGCCCGCCGGTATTTTTCGATTGCAAAATATAAGAAATCGAGTAACTTCCCAATGGGAAGTAAACTTCATGTACATGCTTCGAAATGAAATAAATAAAAAAGCACATAAATCATGAAAAGGGGAAATAAAATATCCATACCAAATGAAATTGAGAGGATTTTGCATGTTGTGCTGTTGAGTTGATAATTTTTTATACATAATACTGGGAGGATGGGTACAACAAGTTGTGTTATTCTAGTGGTGATTGAGCAATAAAATGGGTAAATAGATCATCATGATGCGTTGTAAATTGTGGTAATGGTATTTCACAATATTATAGATGCAGAAACTGTAGTATTTAATATTAATATGCGATATTAATAATAATTTTTGTGAAACGTAAAAAAATGAGTTATGAGTCGTGTGGTGACGTGGCGTGGATTTTTTTTCTGTTTGAGGAGGTCCTCCACCCGAAAATGGATTTGTTGGGCTTTGCTTTAGAGTGGCAAGCTCTACAAAAAGAAAGTTTCGAGAGGGGATTGAGTCGCAACTCATGATAGACTCCAAAACAGTGTGCACTCGAAGAACAAAATAAATGTTGCAATAAATCGTCGAAAATGACAAAAAAGGAAGTGGTAGTGGCAGTGGTCAAAACTGAAAAGAATATAAAAATCAGTGATAGTTTATTTTTTTCATTTTATCTGACAACTTCATACTTTATCATTTGCATTTACTACATTATTTTGTATTGATTTTTCACCTGGCATGGCATGACATGTTTTCAGTTAGCATGCACGCACGTACACACGTACTATGTGTATGCAACACGTCCTGACGACGGCTGCGGTTAATTTTGTGGTCATGCATATCAAATAGTTAAATTGCAATAATGAGATTGTAAGTAGAGTTTATTTTTAGATACACAAATAAGTATAATTTGCTATTGCTGTCGGTAGCTACCGTGTCTAAATCTCAAAGATGCAATCAGCACCCATTGTAGAAATCTTTTACCTCAAGTTTAGATATGCTCACATGTGCAAAGTTAACGAAGGTGAGGGTGGAGATGGTAAAGTGTAGGAAATATGTCACACACGTAATAGTAATTGTTCACTTCCACCTCGAGTACCAAAAAATAATCCAGGAATGGGCAACCAGCAAAACGATGATAAGAATTTTTAATGAGGTGGGTACTTACTTGTCTACGCAAAATTAAGACATTATTCACTCTACTCTCTGTCGCTAAAGAAGTCGAAGGACAAAACGGTGATAAAAAGAATATTACTACTAACTAGCTCTTCTATTGTGAAGACATATTGCACATATTTTTATGGCATTTTTAATGTAAGCTGGTGCTACTTTATTTTTAAAAACGTTTTTTTATACTTTTAAAAATAAGCGCTTGTTAACGAAGTCGAAGAAGAGATTGCACGGGGTGAAATGAAAGCTATAAAATTGGTGTGATGGAGTGTAAGGGGAATTGAATGGTAATTGAGACAGGAAAACGTTTTAATTTTTTCCTCCTTCTCTTTTTTGCTGCCATGCCCTTTTCGTCAACTTGTGGTTCGTTTTAGTTCCCTGTGACTAGAGATCTTGATGAGCTTCGAGTCTTTATTACTGTTTGACATGCAAACGTTTGAAGGAAAAAAAAATGCCGAGAGGACAATCGCTACTCACAGCGGCAAAAATTTAGGCAGCGAGCATTACCCATTTTCTTTTTGACTTGTTCATTCTACTGCTATGCCGCTACTGCTGTTCGTGTCATTTTCATTTTGGAAAGCCTAGACCAAATTTCCTCAGATGATGACGATAGCAACAAAACAACTTTAGAGATTTTTGTTAAGAAAGAAGAAGAGGCAAAACTTTTTTACGTTGTTGTGCAAGCATATATACCTACTCCCCCACTCATCATTCTACAAAGAAATGGAGACCGGATATTAGATTGACAAAGCCCCGGAATAAAGACTGTCATGAGAGCACATGGAGTTTAGTCATTTTTATGCAAACGACATGACCTCGTCCTTATCATGACGGCTTAACTGAACGTAAGACAGCAGCAATAGTAGTTGAGGTATTAGATGGATTTCGTAACCACGTTTAAGAATTGCCACTACACGTGCCATTCGAGAAGTAAAAACTTCTCATTTTTTTTACCATCCTCTGTCATTTATTTCTTCATTATTTGAGGGAAGAATGGCAAGAAAACGGTTATGTAGATTATGTGAAAGAAGAAAATTGCAAAGTTGATTTGCTCAAGAAATTGGGCTTCATGAAAAGAGGCAGCTGTCCAGTAGTAGGACAAGAACATGACAGAGTCACAGTAAAAATTGAAGTGCCCTCTCATTATTATTATCTTTGCCAAGTAGCCATGAAGAATCCATGTGGTAGAGCTTTTTAATTGGTGGCATTGTTTTTGTTTTGTTAATCACACACAATAATTTATTATTTTAATTGCTAATGAATTAATAAGTTAACATTATTTTTTTTAAAGAACAACTGCCAATATGACACTTTAACTGTTGATATATTTCTCGCTGTACAGCATTTATACCAGAAAAGCCAAAGTAGCTGACATAGACACGCTTAACATGGCAGAAGCAATTGAGAATCTTAATTCATCTCAGAAGAACTGTTGAGCATGTTGTGAATTTTTTGAACAGATGGAATGCAAAACAGCAAGTTGTAAGTTTCAGACAAAAATTTGAAGGAAAAATGATAATAATGATGCGCAGCTTCAAGGTTGACTTGACTCCATTGTCTATTGTGGTTCGAATATTATAAGTCGTGGGATACACATGAGGGATCGTATCTAGCACACATATCTAATCTTAATAAATAAAACCGTGATAGATAATAATATGAAGAAAAGAAAAAAGAAACCGTCTTTTTGATTCAGTTCGTCTTAACAATGCGGAACCTCGGGAAATAGAGCAGGAAAGAAAAAAAGAAGTGAGCGACACACAACACACGAGTAATCATTTTCACCATATGTTTGATACAACTTATTCGTTTAATTCATAATCATTTTTTCCATACTTTTCTCCCATTTTTTGTTGAAGCAGGAGCGAAATAGTATTTAATTGCAGTAATGAAGCATAAAATAAAGTGAAATGAGAGATAGAAAGCCGTGCCTTACGTCAATAAGTTAAAAGGTCTTTTAGATAGATAGGTATACTCGTACCTACTACAGCCAAAGGTAGGTAATATGTAATGTAATAATATGTAAATGCTCAGTGTATCATTAATACTATTATTATTATTATTTTATCCAAGCTTTCATCGCTAATAAATGTGCTAATGATACAAGACTTGAACATCATTAAAAACGATGGGATCTCTCTGCTGGATATCCGTGTAAGCTTGTTTGTGAGCATGATGATGATGTTGATTATAATGCTTCTGGTGCTGGCGATCATCATGATGACGATGGAAAAGGTTCAAGTCAGAAAAGAGCCTGAGCTCGTCTCCTCTTTCGTCTTTGCATTTGCATGAGCATCATCTTTTCTCCTGTTTCACTACCTATCGTGCAAAGGATTATTAAAATATGCACGCTCCATCATCAATCCATCTGATCAATGTTGAAAATTATTTTTGATGAAAATCATGGGTAATTTGATACCTTAATGTAGGGTAGGTAAAATAATATCAACAATTGTGTTTCGGGCTCTTACAATGCTAATTCAATATTTTTCCAGGTAATTCATTTCACGTATGGGTTTTAAGGTAATAACCTTTTGCTGTTTGTTGTATTTTTAATTGCTGTTGTTGTTACCGGTAATTGAATCAACTCTGCTGGAGGAACATCCTAGTCATGGCAGATGCATGTATGTACAAAACGGTAGTCTATGTAGGTGGGCGACAGTAGTGGTAGTAGTATTAAGCATTATTAATATTAATATTATGAATGCTTTCATGGCGTTGGAAGCAAATACTGGTCTGCCTTTTGTTCAATTAGAATACTTACATTTGTTTGGCTTCTTTTCTCTTGTAGTTAAATCAGTGATAATGGGAGTTAGAGGAAACGCAAAATAAATCCACTTATTTATGTACTCATTTCACTATTGGGCGTGTGCATTTGCTTTTCACCCACCTTTTTAGTACGAAGGCAGGTGCGTACGGCATTTTGAAAGGCAGACAATAATATTTCTATGGTAGTGGCACTTGAATGGTATTTGTCGTTTAGTTTCCCCTGTCCATAATCACGATAGGTATTCAATATTATGAAAATAAATATGCAGAAAGCTTTGTAATCCTCTCTTTGAAAGAAGTTCCCTCTATAATGTAAATGTAATATTGGATTTATGGCAGAACTTAATATAGTTATGTGTTTTTAGCAAAATGAGTACCCAATAATTTTATCAACTTTGCAAGCACAAGTAGCTTCAGTCTTCTTTTCCACATATAACAATCCATATAAAAGATTTTAACAAGAGGTATACACATATACATATAGATATTCAATATATCGTAATCGACAATAGATAGAAAACTACCATCTTCTCGCCCTCGTCATTGGATTCAACTTGGAAGTGATCCGTGCAACCTTCTCGCTGTTTTAAGCTCCCTCCTCTCTCCATGGGAGGCTCAGTACTTGGTTGATGAGAAGAAAGCTTATACTCTACTAAAATTCAATGTCTCTCTCCCTCTGACCAGCAAGCTTATTAATTAATCAAAAATATGATGATGATGATGATGATCAATAGCATTTGTGTACACAATCATATAATATTCATATGAGTGGGTAATAATATACATGCCTAATGCTGCTTTATAACTGTGTAGCCACATCAAAAGTACAAACTCATTACAGCAAACTACTCATGGACATCATAACAACCACTGCACTGACTTATATCTCATTATTTTGGATTTCCCAAGGACTTATATAATATTAAAGCAGGGGGAGCTAGTGGTGGTGATGATAGTGAAATGAAATGAAAGCCTCTTTCCGTCTTGGTCGGATTACTAATCAATATAATATTTATATGTGCTTCATATCATGAATCATGATGAGTACAAGAAGTTGATGTAGTGGGTTCTGTAAGCAATAATAATAATAATAATGGGAAAGAGTGTCAGCAGGATACTAGTGTATACGGTCGTTATGGTACTGTGATGATAATGATGATGGTAGTGGCGATGTCTGTTATTCGCACTGGCTCTTACAATTCACTCTGTGTTGATAATGATGACGATGGCGATTATACCAGAAGAGTCTGTAAAGAAGCGAAAACATTTATCATTTATTTTGCACAGCAACAGCTACAAAAGTAGCAAGTGCAAGTTTGAAGTTGAGATTTTTAGCTGGAATCAAAATGGAGAAAATACAGAAACGAAAAACCTGAATAAAACACATTTCAAGAGAGAGAGGGAGTCAAAAATTTTAGCTTCTGGAATTATTATTGTTGTTTTGGCTGCCGTCTCTCTATCATCAGCATGATCATCGTCATGAATATGTGTGAATGTAAAATCTTACATGATCAGCAGGAGTCATTTCGCTACTACTTCTTCACCACTACCACCCTCCTACACATCATAACCACTATGAAGCAGACAGTAACGAAAAAATAAAGCCGCTAGATTCTCTGGAGCAAAAGCAATGATGATATCATTCCAATGCTTCAATCTCCTTTCTCACAGAAATGCATTGAACCAAGTCCAAAATCCATTTTCCCTTCTTTCTTCTTGCTATGTACCTTTTAACTGCATCCATAGGATTTACTACTGGAATGAGGGAAATAAATAGATAGAAAATACCGTAGCGTCAAATATCAGTTACTATACTCTTACTTCAAAACAACGAAAAGTGTGTACAGAGGAATCCGGCAGAGGAGCATTATGTTATTGATGATGATGATCCGATTCCGTCTCATCCGCTCTCTCCCTTTCCAATCTCCCGTTCCTTCACAATTCACTACAGCGACCATGTTCTCGGTGACGACGATGATGCTCTTCTCCATTTCCCGTCCTTGTCTTTCTTTCCAGCTATATATATCTGGCTGCTAGCCCCTACAACAACACACCGTCATCAACATATATGTATTCAATGATATCCGCAGAAAGAGCCACAGTATAGGAAAGACGTATTCTTTACGATTATAACGATTCTCAAGATGAAATTAATTTACTCACAAATAGCATGTTTTTCTTCTGCTTATTCACTAAAGTTTCTTATGCCAAACTCTAGTTTGTCTTATCGGTACTATCGCTACTTTGTGTAACCCTTGGTACATTACAACTTTCGTTTTGCTTTCTTTTCTTCATGTTGTTCCTGTGGAGAAACATTTAGTCAAGAATCCTAGGTTGGAATAACGGGGACGGTGACTTTAAGTACATTGCGGAAAGTCAAGAGTGGATATTTTAGGTTAATTCATTCTCATTCGTTGTCGCTTCTGTCGCCAAGATTTTCGGTTATGTCTTTCCTACATTTCGCGTGAACTGTCCAGCAACGCTGGAAGCTGTTCACTTTATATTTTCCTCCTCCTACTCATTCACTTTTAATGAGCTTTTCTGCAAGTTGTGCTCCATTTTTTATTAGTGTTATGATTATAAAGACCGCGTGTGGGATGAGCAGAAGTCCATAAAAAAGTAATGCATAGAAAAACAACCGGATCTGACCGTCATGTCATGTTTTTTTCCGTTTTTGAATGAACTATGCAGTGTTGGTGGTAATATCATCATTAAAATAAATAAAAAGTTAGCCACAAAACGTGCCACTTGTAGTAATGCTTGTTTGCTTTTACTGCTCATAGAAAACTCAGACATACAAGTAGACTGTTGCTATTCACAACTCATGTCGCCATTGACTCGTCTATACCATGAGGTTAAAATGTTGTCTTTTTGAAGTGAAAGTCAGACAGTAGAAATCTGTACATCATAAAAACAGCAGCACTACTGGCTTTTCGAAGGAAATACGTTGTTCAACTGTAATTTCCGGATGAAATGCTATTAAATGCTAGGATGATTATGACGATATAACATACACGACAACAACAGAAGAAGGGAAGAAAAAAATAAGCGAAAGGAAATGTCTTGAAAAGAAAAAGAGAAACTGGCAAACTTTTTCCTGTTTTTCTCAGAAGAAAGTTCCATCCATCCAGGATATTCATCATCAGCATCTTTCTTCCTTTCGTCATGTAGTGATTGTCTGATGACTTTGTGTGGGATTAGTGGTTACGGTCCTCACATCTCTTTTGAATGCTTACGTAAAGTCAACTTCAACTTCAGATCTCAAGTCCCACTCACAAAGTTTTTTCTCGATTTTGAAAAGATCGCTGGTAATAAATGTGACGAGTGTTTGTGCACTCTTGCCACTTTTTTCTCCTTTTTTATGACCAATGCTCAACTCTGCAATGATGAAACGTGATCATGAGGACGTTGAAAAGTCAGTGAGGAAATCTTAATCATGTTGAATCTTCTCAAACACCAACATGACAGCATCAAGTACTGAAAAACCTTTGTGTCCCAATCAAACTCTGGAACTTGATTCATTCTAATTTTGTTTGTTATCATTGTTTTCTAGTTTCCGAAGTTTGAAATTTTTTTTCCCAGTTTTCAGTTTTTATCTGGCTTATGACGAGGAAGATAATTTTAATAATTTGATTTTGATTGTATTTTAATTTGAAAAAGAAAAGTAGCGTGTGAGGGACTATTTCATTACGATTGTTATTTATGTGGTAACATTTACAACATCGCACCGTTTAACAAGGAGTATAATATATAATAATAATAGTAGCATTACAATATGAGTTCCAGAGCTTCATATTCGTACGCTTGCGTGCTCCACAAAATGATAATAATGGATGATTATTTGTTGTGCAATGCTTTTTATTTTTAAACAAAAAACAGAAAAAGAAAAACGCTCCAATAACAAGTTTGAATTGATACTTTTATTTTGGTACTGGAAGCTTGAGTCGAGGAATCTTTTTTTTTTCTTAAAAAACTGAACGAAGCTTACTGGCGTCAAGGGATGATTTTTACTTTATTTAAAGTTTTCCTTTCGTCTATTCATTCAAGTTACTCATCCCTATTATTTTTAAATAAACCACAAAAAAACTGAATATTTTCTTGCGTAAATGGTATGCATGCATAATTTTGAAGGAAAAGTTTAGAAAATATTATTATTAGGTACTACTATTATGATAATATGATCACCATCTTCTTCATCATTATTATCATATCACTTGACATGAAGATTGGTGCTAGACATGCACCAAGAGCTGCATTGCATTTTCTTTGTCCCTTTTTTCCCTAGATTCCTTCAACAGTTCTATTCAAAGTGTAACACTTTTCATTCTTCTTTCGTGGAACATAGATTCTGTATGCCTAGTTGAATTTTTTGGAAAAATAGCTGTTGTCTGGTGCGTACAGGAATCCACGTGAAAACACTTGAGTGTTATGAATTATGTTGATGGAGATACGATATGAATGAGTGAGCCAGTCGGTTGCAGTAGGTATTACAAGTAGAAAGAGAGTCCGTGGAAGTCTTGAAGTAGTAAAATTTTCTCTTTTTGAGTTGCGACGTCTTCTGCTATGCTCATTAAACACATGCAAGGAAAAACTACACAAGAGGAAAAGGAGATGTTTGGCGGCGGCTGTATCAGCGGCAAATAAGAGCAGGATGCATGGATCTCCTGAAATAATTTTCATTTCAAGACGACGACGATGAAGAAAGGGAGAAATTATTTTGTCTTGTGAAATTGCTACTTTTCATTTGAATACTTCAACCAGAAAAGTCAGTCTCATCATTTGAGGCCGGAGTTCCTAGCTGTCGTTCGTAGTGTAGTAGGATCACTCTCTCAACAAACTTTTTTATATTTTCCCCGTCGTTTAAGTTCCAGCCTGTTCTTCCTTCTCTTCTCCTCCTCCTTTCTCATTTTGACTGGTTGTTTGCATAGAGCATGTAAACTGCAGCATTTACTTAAGTATTTAATTAAGTACTACATGCGCCAAGAAATTACTGTTTTGTCTGTCTTCAATCTTTCATACTGAATTAGTCCAGTCGATGAAGGAATAAAGCTGTTGCAACCAGAACAACTGACGCTTAGGTAGATATACGTATCGACTTCATTCAACATTTAAAACTTAGACTACTTATTTGAATAGTGGACAAGTAAGAAAATTTCCAGTTAGCTACTTAAGCCTGTCAATGTTGATTGCGCAATTATTGTTGATGCTTTCGATGATGACGATCATAATAAGCATACCCGATTTTTCAGTAATATGTGTCAGTAGTGAAATATTTTCAATGTACAGGTCAACACCTCTATTTAGTGATGGTCAATCTGTTTTAAAGTATGAGACCAGGAAAGACACATCCACATCATTCATACATCTCATTCGTTGTAGAGTTGAAAGGTGCCAGGCAGTGGTGCATGAGTACATGCAATACGTTGTATTTCCTATGAATTCCATCATAAAAATATTATTAATCATCGTCACTTAGAAACCTATTTACTACCACCATTTCTGAACAACAATGCACTCTACAATCCCTGTCAACTCCTCATTGGCGATTATGACTATGTAAATTCAGTTTCGAAAACTGATCACTGTTCCTTCTTCCTTGTCATCGTCCCCATCATCGTCATGATCATCATCATCATCACGGTGCTCGATCACTAGTTCAGTAACTTCAGTGGAAAATGCATTGCTGCTGTTGACGATAACTAAAATGATGAATGTAAGCAAATCATCATAGCACAATAATGTGTTGTATATTATATCTTCCTGATAGCTATCATCTCATCGCTCTCTCTCTCTCTCTCGCTCATGTCATTTCTCATCTCTCTCGTTCAGATCATCCCCATCGCCACACATCCATGTTACGTCGTTGTTGCACTTTACTGCATCCTCCTCCTCATCGACATCATACATCCAGCAAACTTGTCTCAAGCTGCGAACTGACAAGAAGACAGGGAGAGGATGCACATTACGGGATTTTACCAGTTTTGCCGTCATCATGAAACGCTGAAAAAAATGCAGTGGTTGGTGTGCATAGCTCTGACGGTGAAGAGGATCGAGGATCATCAAGAAAAAAATCTTATAGTTTGATGATGGACGTGCACGCTCTTTCTTCGTATTTTTATATGGCCAAGCCCTATGAAATTCGCTGACTGCCTTCTTCTTGTCGCTTAGACAAGAAACATTTACAGATACATTTCTCTCTCTCTCTCTCAATTCAGTGCTCACTTTTTCAAAAGAAAAATCGTGTCAAAGAGGCAAGCCACCTATGTTCATGCCCACACAATAAAAATGGCTTTGAATTTTTAGACGACTGAGCTCACAATCAGGAGCATTGCAATGCAATATTAATAAGAATTGCTCCGATGATGATGACGAGAACGATGGCGATGATACCGCCCGTTATTTTTATCGCATTTCCATGTTGGGTAGCTCATTTATATTTTGCCAGCAGCAGTGTTAATACAGCAGTATCACTACAGCTAGATGAATCACTGTTGTCATTTCAACAGAGATATTTTTATCCACACAATTTCTTTTTAAATCGAGAAATAAAAAATGGCCATAAAACTAGCATTGGCATGCTGACGATAAGTCGGAGAGAGAGAGAGTGATTTGGTGAATGTACATTTCTGCTTTATGAGTTGTAAGGGCATTGTATTGCTTTTCCTCCACTTTTGGCTTTAGTACATTATCAATATTTATTATTAATGCTCCTCCAGATTTGAACAGCAAGATGAGGTTACCATTGTTACGTTGATGATGATGATGATGCTAATGGCAGTAAGATGCATTATTATTGAGACGCGATGAAATGAATGGCATATTTAGACACCCCATTGTTTTTTCCTGAATGACCAATAGACACAACTCAACAGAGTTATTATTCAGCACCGGCCTCATTAATGTTCGTTTCTTCTTCTGTTCCGTCTCTTCGGTACTGTTTCCTAGGAAAAAGTAAGTGAGAACAATGAAGCAATATTGTAGAAAGATCCACTCGATCCCTTTTATGACGGCGAGGGCAACAATGATGACGATTATTGCGCTTTTGTTCCAATCCAATAACGACATAAAATATTATCAAATCAACTGACTCACATTTTCAAAAAGGATGTGGACGACAAAGCATGTGAGGGCAATGATTGCATTAAGTTACAGATAATATTTCATGGGCAATCTGTATTTCTATGACAAGTAAGGCATGGCAATGTTGAACTGTCTTGTGTTGGCAATACTAGCTTGATGACAAGGAAAAAAAAGTCTAAAGTATGACGACTTGATTTGGAGCGAGTATAATTGAGCGTTTTATTTGCAGCATCATTGAATCATAAGTTTTTTCTTCTTTTTTTAATCGGCAAAAATGTATGTACTAATTCAGACCAATCTATGAATTTTCAAAGTTACTATTTGAGTAAAAGTGGAACAGGTGAAGTTGATTATGTTGATGGCTGATATGAGGGTGATTATCATGAAAAGGGCAGTAAATAGGGATGAACTGGCGTCTTTCAAACACATTATCTCAGTCGGTAAAATCTCATATGTGGATGTTCTAAAAGACCGAAGACGTAGACAGTCATCCAATTGGATTTGATGATATTATGTTCTCGTATTATTTGCGTAAGTAAACTTGCATTGTTCATTATGGCTTTGTAAGCTACAACGGTCCTTTTCCCAACAAATCAGGCGCATATTTTTTGCACATATTTTTTTGAATCATACAACTGTCCTCGTCTTCATACAGACGATCCTCGTTTTTATTAGAAAACTGCAAATGCAATGATAATAAAAATGCATCACTCTATTAACTTTACACTTTGCTTCATCCCCATATCAATAGATATGGCTAGGAAAATTATATGGGTGATAGAGACCATGATGATGAGAATGATGATTTTGCGGAAAAATTTTACAACCTGGCGAGACATAGACTGATGATGATGATGGGATATGACATGTACATGCACACTTGTGTCAGCACATGAACTCAACGCTACTAGCCTAAAACTTTATAACTTGTAGACTGCAATCGAAAAAGCCAGCTTTCTTGAAAAGATTTTTTTTGCATCGTGTTGAGTGTTAATGATGAGAGGTGAATTGATGAGACATTTGCATACATAACATTGCTATATTGCTTTTCTACTGCTTTGCAACCTACAACTCTTTTATGGTATAGTTTTTCCTTTTTTGAAGTAGGTATGTACCAGTTTGTTGATTTACCTAAGACAGTGATTTCGTCGGACAAAGAAACGCATCATTTTTTTAGAAGTGTTTACCTTCCTCTTTGGCTCTTCGATGTCTCCTCTTCTTCTCGACCTTCACTCATCCTCTTGGTGTAAATCGATTATGCGTTGAGTAGTTTGTTAGGAGGTGGGAAATCAATGTAAGCATGAGCACAATATAACGGCACTGCAAATTCTAGTGAATGAAACTACCTACGTGAAGATTATTTTTCAGAAAAAAAGTTACACAATAGACAAGTTAATGTTAATGAAGTAAGTCACTAAAGTCCTCCTCCCCAAAATGTTCATAGCTCATTCAGTTTTAAAAAACCAACGTTTTAAATTTTGAAGCAAAAACAAAACTTGAGACAGATTTTTTTAGTGTTGTGGCTGATGTCAGTCACTGTTTTGAAGCAATGTTTTTTCACGGAAAACTTGGAAAAGGTGGATCTCTACTGGCAGCATCTCGCTCTTTTTCAACATTCTTTTTACTTAACTTGCATTTTGTAAAATATAACGCTTATCAGGCTTCGCTGTGTGGCTTGAGAATGAAAACATGACAGAAGAGACCAGTCTTTGATCCATGTTAAGTCACGTTAGGTTCTCAGTTAAGCGGTGCTGGTGCTGTAGTTTGCGCTGATGTGATGAGATAACTTTTTTCCCAAAAAATTATGATTATTATTACTATTATTACGGTTTATGTTGTTTTCTTTTTTGATGTTATGCGATACAATCTTGCATAATTTGAATAAAGTTAAACAAGCCGAAGAGCTACATTTTTTCAGACCATTCAAGCGATGATGATGCACACGTGTAGAGTGCATACAATGTATATAGAGATGTTCGTGTGGATTGTCATACATCCATATCATTATAACCCTTTCTTTCTCAAGTTTGTACCTGCTCTGCAGATGTAATAATACCTACTTGAATGGTGTCATGTATAATCACTGCATCATCATCATCAATGTATGTAATCCTCTTTTGACCTAACGTAATTCCGGGGTCAAAATCATCGTCGTTAAAACTTTAAACCTGGGAAAGCACTGCTCTCCAATATAGTAACCATGACCTACCTTTCTCCTCACTCATTATTGACAATTTTTTACTTGTTTTTACATATTTCTTTACACTTCAAAAATAAGTTTGACTTGAAATGGCGGATTTTTCATAGTCTTTTGATAGAATATTATAGCAATAGTTGTAGATTCGGCGATGGGGAATAATTATGTAGAGTTGATAGTACACACTTGTCTTGTGTTATAGGTAATAATAATAATGATTATGATAATTTCATGTGTCTGTTGCTCTTTCATGCTTTGCCGTGTTGCGATGGAATGGCGAGTGATGGTTTATCTCATTGGAAAGATCTCTGGATTGTTTCGCTTGAGTCGAGTAGGTATATTGAACATGTGTTGTGGTGGTGCTGACTATTAGAAAGAGCCTCAAGACATTTCTTTAACTGACGATGATACTTGCCGAGGACTCAACTCTAAGAAGAAGATGCAAGACAAAACATATTTATTTAGTAGAAATATGCATTAGCTTGGATTTTTGCATTAGTTGTAGTCTGAAAAAGAAGAAAGGAATAGATGAATCTTGATGATAGAATTGAAGATAAAACAGGAAAAGTACACCATTATTATTATTAACCTAACTAAACCACGAAGTTCACCACGAGTGACGAGTAAAGCTAAAAAATTGCTTTCAGAAACAACGCGAATGTCTCTAAGGACTACGGACGTGGATGCTTTTGCATGTGGTGTGGCATAGAAAATAGTCTTGTTGAAAAAAGACTAAAAATATTGAAATAATCGTAATAATAATGTATTTATTAGTTTGGTTTGATGGGTTGTAGTGTGTAATAGATACTTAATGGCTATAGAAACGAAAAGTAGAAGCAGGCCAATCTCCAAATGAGAAACATATAACAACACCAAAAAGACAATGGATGCATGAGCAGGATACTCAATAGAGGCAAACTTCTGGTCACTCTTTTCACTTGAACGTATTTTCTTAGCTTTTTTGTTTTTTATTTCACAGGCGTGCATAAATCAAGTGAAGGATTTATGGCTGCTGCTTACACCGGTTTTTGCACATTTCAAAATTATTAGAGGGGCAGAGAGAGATAGACAGGGAGAAGAATCTTGCATTTCACACAGAGGAACATGACTTGCGTTCTTTTGACGCAATTTGTGCATAATATAATCTATGCTGTAGTAAATTAAGTAGCAACCAAAAGGGTTTTGAATAGAATACTAAAAACCTTGTCCAGCCCATCGTCATTAAAAATTATAAAAGTCATTTGAGAAGAACTTGGAACAACTGGCCAAAGACTGACGGGGAAATAGGTACTTAGGCAGAGAACTGAAATTTGAGGATGATTCTCTTATATAAATAAATTAATGCTATCAAATACGGAATATTTTTGAAAATGAATGAAGTACATGTCATATCTCTTCTACATTATTAATTCTTCATCCATGTCGTTGTTTGTCTTTTTCTTCAGTTTACAATTTTTTTTTTGTCGGATCAGTGGTCACTATAGCTTTGAGATAGTGGATAAAAAAGAGTGAGCGATATAGTGGCAATGATGACGAGGAAGCTTGCTGAAATCTACTGATTAGCAGTAGAGCAACAGCAGCCCCAACAGTCAGTCAGTTCTTGTTTTTTTTTCAGCGGCTTCAGTAGCCAGTGATTCATGATGATCATAATTTATTGCCTTCCTTTCCCTGCTAATCCATCCGTGAATCAGTTTGTTACTCAACTTAGCTTTTATTTCAACCGGTACGGTGAGAGGACATCACATCATCATCCTCGTTGTCCTTCTTCTTTTCCCTGCTGGCCATTGATCCTCCTCCCTTTTCTTCATACTTCTTCTCTCGTCAATTCCTAATATTCCTGTTAAACTACAAAGACGACGACATCGACATGACTTTTTCATTTTCAGCTCTCTGCTTCTCCTGCTCTTGTCATTTGATACGGTTGCTTGAGACTCGCACTTCAACTACTGCTTGTACCTAATATTAATTAATATAGTAGTCATTCTTCACATCACTTGAGCAGTATCAAAAATTAGAAGAACGGAATATTTTTCTACACTGCCTATGTTGTTTGTGCTGTTTGATGATGATAAATCCAGATATGATAATATGCAGATAAGAAGAACAGAGAGAGAGAAAAAAAGAAGAAAAAAATGCCTTTTTGGCGTTTCTGCATTTTTCTTGAGGATTCTCGAAAGAACATAAAGACAGACAGGGAGGGTTGCCTTTTTGAAAGGAAATATAGTGGTGAAAAATGTCAGTTGTTGGTTGGCTGTTGGTTGTAGGCAGTAGTATAGGAACAGCCTAAAGCAGGACAAGTTGTTTAGTGCGAAAAATAATAATAATAAAATTACACTGGCTCAATATAGGCACACAATGAATGCATACCTACTTTATTTTATACTAATGCACTTAATTTTTGATGTCGAAGCGGAGAGAAGGTGACGTAGAGATTATGAATATTGATGGAGTTCGTGTCAGCAGATTCAGATAAATTAAAGTGTAAACTGAGATGGAGCACAGGGGAAAAGGTGACCAGAAGGGGAACATCATTGTATTATTGTAGTAGTGCGAGTTGAGTACCTACCCACTTCATACTTTGTACTTGTCTTTTATTTATTTATTTTTTCTTGTAAAAAATATTTCCTGTTCGAAGATTGAGGGATAATATTAGTGAGACACACCTGAGAATAGAGAAAGACTGAGAGAGGAAGAATAGTAGATCATTATCATCGGTAAATCGATCAAGTTCACAGACTGACATCACACCAGATGAAGAGAACCACCATCACTAATAACTTGTGCATATTACTTGAGCCAAAGTGCTGACCATCCGTTGTAGAATTTAGACGCATCAATTTTACATAAAGTGAATGTAAAGCTACTAATACAAATATTATATGCAACTCATGCGTGAACGTGTATATTTGGGATTCTTAAATATAAAGACCGGTCAGTCCAGTAGTCACCAGTTGTGTTATTTGTTTTACTCCTTTTGTTCTTCGGTGAATTAATAGAGATATGCCCATCTTTAATTTTTTAGTGCAAAATATAGATGAGGAATGTGCATTCAAGCAACTTTATCATCTTTACATTAAGATGCATTTTTTTAAGAGCGAAAAAAAACAAGCTATTGCAGTTCTAATGCAAATGCAGCAACACCTGCACCTGCTTCTTCATACATAAAACCACTGCAACCAATTACGTCATTTTCATTCACTATTCAGAATTGTTATTACTTATTACTATTATCGTAATCAAATTTAAATAAAGGAAGTTTTACAAGAGAAAAAGGTCAAGCCTTAGATAACATTCATGAAAGATTCAATTCTTTTGAGTACTGGGGACACCTCACATTTCGCAAATGGATACTGGCCGACTGCTCCTTGAGTTTAAATAAAGTTTGTGTGTTGATGATGATGAGATTTTGGGAGTGTTAAGATTGTCACACTGTCGGTGCATTTTTAAAGTGCCACCTCACATTCCACTCTTCATTTATCTCTTTGGTAACAACAGCAATAAGTATAAAATGCAGTGCATGAGGCATGCATAACTTGCCCAATCATTTTCATGGCGAACATAAAATTAAACGTCATAAACTTTACTTTTCTCCTTCTTTTGTATTTACTCGCTACTTACTTCATTGTGACATGTCCATTTCTACTTGCGATTTTTATCGTCAGCAGAAAATAAACCAGCTTTAAAGGATGGCATTTTTTCTGAGACAAGGGGATAGTTGCACACTCACCGCTTTGCTGCAGTCAATATCATGATTGCGTCTTCATTTATTTGTATGTATTTTTTCACTCTTTATGATTGGACACGACGGAATGCAATGAATTGCAACGACAACGACGACGACCGCGCAACATCATCATTCTCTCGGCATTTTTATGTCCTCGTCATAAAATTCCAATTTGTAAAGTTATTGCATTTCTACCTTAACTCGTCCTTTCAGAAGTCACTCCGAATCTAGCATTACTGCTTATTGAAAAGCTGAGCTGAAACCAATATCCGATACGCTGGTAAAAATGGATTTTTAGAATTTATTCAAATTTAAATATCTCTTTGAAAGCAAACACCTTTACATCGGTTCCACCGTCTCTCTTCTTTCTTGTTCTTATCACCGTCTTCATCTTCGCAACAAAATAAATTATTGTGTTCTTTCTGGCCAGGCAGGTATAGAAATGGGAAGGTGTTTTGTCTACCGTGACTAGAATGATATGCTTTGCATGAATTTGTTTGCATTGGCAGATAAAATAATAATACGTTTTACTAATTTTTGCCAACCGCAATGCAAATTCAAGCAAATGTAGAGATAAAAGGTAAAAGCGTTGTGAAGATGCCAACCTCTGAAAAAAAAATTCTTTCTTTATCACTTTGCATGTTTCGTCGCTTTCCACAACTGAAAATCTTGTTTTTGTTTCCTTCTCTTTCAATCACATTCTTCAATTCAAGATTGAAAGTGAATGCAAAATCAATAGCCCAAAACACATAAATATCGTGAAAGGCACGTGACAAAAATAAAAGAGGTGACACTATTGATAGGGGAATACTTTTTCTCAATTAAATGATCAATTCTGACCATGCCGCTGGTACAAAACTGTTCTTGTCGTCATGTCTTGTTCTTTCTCTTGTTTTAATTGCCATCCTTCTCGTCCTCGTACATTCCAATTTCTTGGATTCTGGTTGGTGGTATTTGCACTCGTATGCACAACCCACCTTAATTATTTTTTGCAAATTGTATATCTTTTCCCTTCAACTTTTTTCTCGCTCAGAAAATTAGACAAGGAATTTGTACTTGGCTAATTGCACATTATTGTTAAACAACAAATATCCGTACCTACATCGTTCTTAGATACCGCAGCTCATCTACATACATACACAGTAAATGATTGAATCAACTTTTTTTCAAAAAAATTATATTGCCGTGTGAGAATTAAGATTTGCATAATAATAATAACAACAGGCTCAACAAAATTATAGCAGAAAGAAACTATCAGATTTAGAAGCGATATATCTCCAACCTACCTGTCTGCGTGCCTAATAGACTCTCTGTTTGTCTGTGTGCACGTAATAGGAATATAATTAAGATGAGCATTATTGCATATTTATTAGTGGAAAAGTCAAGTCTAATAATCATTTAACTTGAAATGATTACAACTCAGATAGGAATAGTAACAATTTCATAATAGAAAAAGGATTCAGCAAGTTGCTTTGAATTGTTGTAATATTTATCTTTTGCAGACCTTTTGTTTTCAAGAAAACATCTTTTTTATATTTTTATTTTCTCTCCATCTACAATCTAGTATCTTTCGGGCATCGCCATCATCATCTTCATTGCAAGAATCAGAATAATGATGCCACCAATAAAGTGTATACAAGCGGGTTTCACTTTCGCTGGAGGCCTAGCAAAAGCGTACCTACACATATGCATACATGAACACAATATCTTTCCATCTTGATCATCATTATTGTCTTGAGAGATTTCTTGATGATGATTGATTAATGAAACGAAGAAAACGCTCATTTTTCCCTACAAACGTTAAAAAATATATTGCTAAAAAATTCACTTCATATTAAAAGTTGGTTGTGTACATTTCTTGTCAAATGTGAGGAGCGAACAACAGGAAAAACAAGCATAAAGTTTAAAAGAACATATAGCAAAAAAATGAGACCAAGACGGCCAACCGGGAGGAGAAAAACCAGAGAGGATTTTTTTTCATAATTGGTAATTTATATTCAGCGATAATAACTTCCCCTCCTTATTATTAGCGTTATTGTTATTATTACTATTACAATTTGCATCACATGTTCCTTCCATTTTCAATCCTATTTCGTAACCATAGTAATAAAAAATGTACATATTTTAAAAGGCAATGGGGAGGAAGTTGAAAACTTTTAAGTGAAAAATATTATACGATGACCGTTTATTTTATGGGATGCCACCATGATCGCCATCGAATTAATAGGCACGCATGCATACGAGTGGTAAAAGTTATTAGTACTGCGATTTCACCAATTATAGTTCTATTTCAAATATTTCGTTGTATAATGCGCATGATATGAATTTGCAAATAAGATGAAAAATATAAAAGTAATAATAGCCGCTGCTAATTTTATTTTTTAACTGCGGTTTCCATAATGATTATGATGATGATAGTGGTGGTGATGAACTGACGCTATTGAAAAATGTGAAAATTAGCTGATTAGATTCGTACCGGTGGTTTCGTACAAAGGTGTTTAATACATAAAAGAAACACAAATAGCAACACATCTTCTCATTATTGTGGTCATAGTCATGAAGCCATCATCATCCGCATCCTCCCATTCCCAACGCACCGTACAACCTTCTTCGTCGGACGATGAAGCGACTCATGACACTGCACATATTACACTGATTAGACGTTACATTAAGCAATTTAGTCAAATGTTTTAGCAAGTAAAACCTGACGAAAAGGTGGACATGTGAATATGAAAAAAATACACTTTAAAATAATTTTCTTATTTATTATTCCTATTAGTATTGCCATTATGATTATTATTATCACGATGACTATATGACGACGACGACGATGACTACTTTTAACTAATTTGCACTACCATCACCACACAAAACTTTAATTCAACAGCGTTGCCAACCGAGTATTATAGCTGCACCAAGTGAGGACAAACCTGTTCCTCTTCTCTTTTAATTTCCTATTAGTTATTCCGGTGGTGGTGGTGGTACTTTGTAGGGTTGTCTCTCTCCGTTCACAATATTTTATCTTATGAGGAGTAAGTAGTAGGGAATAGCGGGAAGCTGACCAGATCAGAAATTGATAAAAAACAATTTTTTAAAAGTTGCGATATACAATGTAATTGTGAACATGCTTCGATTGTGATATAGCCAAGTTGCTTATAAGCTGCCGCGACCCGCACAGACGAGAAAAAAAGTCCAACAACAATAACTGTTTAACAAAGTAATAATATTTAATAATAATGATGCTCAACAGTTCATTGCTGTTTTTATTACATGATCGCACCACCACCAAGACTGTTTTTATTATTTGATTTGATAACAATAATGAGGAGGAGAACCTCAACCTGAAACGGGGATAATAACCATAAAATATGGAATTGACTCTGGTCGAGGGACTTTGCAGGTTGGTCTTTAAAAACGGATGCTCATGTTTGCTCAGTCTGGTTATTATGAGGCGAAAATAAACTAAACTCTTTCCCTCTCTTTTGGTTTTATTATCGTGCCTCTTTTACAATCCTGTCAATTGTTTTATTATCCTACTGAAACATTTACCCAAAAACCACAACTGTTGGTACATCTGGGGTAAGTATGTACATCTTGTTGCTCCTCTCCTCTGGAAAACAATGTCTGCTCATAAAACAATCAGTGGTTGTAACAATGTGTGAAACTCTGCTGAAAGGGTAAGGCTAAATATATGCAAATTCTAACAAAGTTGATGACGATGCGCTGTTGCAGCTGAGAATAAAATGAAGATTGGAGAATTTAATCCAAATATGGAACAAAGAAGAATAATTAGACTTCATATTTGGGTAACTTTCATATGTGGACACGTACGTGAGAAACTAAGTTAATTATGACGATGGTGAAGTGTATTTTTATGAAATTTTAAGAAAATTTATGAATAAATTAATCACCATCATTTCGCTCTTCCTTTTGTCCAATTACCTAGGTTATCGCCATATTTGGCAAAAAGAAAATTTTTCGAAAAACGAACAAGTGTTTGTTTCACGCTATTATCCCATTAGTTTCTTGTCCAGGGGCTAAATAAAAAAAGGCTGGTTCCCTTTTGATATTCTGACGGATTTCTGATGATTTACCACCATCACAGTCAGGCTGGTGAACTATTTACCAAATTCTGTTCATATCGCCATATATACCCATACTACTCCTCCTAAACGAGATACTCCTCGTGATTATCTGAAGTAGACACACGCACACACGAAATGTTTTAAGGCTAAAAAATCGCGTCTTATATCCGTCCGTTTCTTACACTTAACTCAAATCTCATAAACACAATTTTTGTTGATTAGATAGCAATAATTTTACCTTTCATTCGACTTATCTTGTCAAAATTCTTATAGTACAAAAAATGAGAAGCGTAATTGTCCGCATTGTATAAGCCAGTAAGTCACAAGGGCAATACTGTCCTGTTTGCACGCTATGGCATTATATAATCAGTTTTTAATCTTTAGATTTTTTGACGAATTGTTATACAGATAGTCAGGGTAAGAGCATGTGAACTCTTTTATCACGAGAGAATCTTTGCTGCTTCCAGTATAACTTTGATTTTAAATTAATATTGTCGGTTGATTTATATCTGATTGTTACCTTAGTGAAGGAAAAACAGTACAAGAGTGAAGGAAGGAATTTGGGTGTTGTCCTGTCCTCTACATTATTATTATCATCAATATCATCCCATCGTCATCATCTCCTTCTCACACCATTCACGATCCACATCTCTCTTGTCTCTGTGTAGCGAGCTAGTGAACTTGCCAAAAATGGAAAGTTGGAGTAAATCATGAAAAATGCTTATTATGCATGCATGCACTTCGACTCGTTTTACTCTGTCCAAGACTTATACTCTTTTACCTGCAGCTGGAACTTTCCATTTTTAAAATTACCATTTTCAAACTTAAAAAATGATGGAAGCTAACATCACCTCACGGAATTAGAATAATATACATACAATTTTTCAATCTATTGTAGCATTGCTTATTATTAAACTTTTCTGACATTTTAAAAAACATGGCTGACTGACCCTCAGCCTCTGTTTGCCCATCATTTTCATCCCGTAATTACAGAAAGCTGTCTTTCCTTTCTTGAAATCTGACCAGAGGAGAGAGAGAAGATGTCAAAGCGTGAGAGAAGGGATTTTCTTTTCTCGTCGTCTTCTCCTCAGCGCTCCTACTTGGATGACAGTTACAAGGAATAGGCGAAAAGTCTTCAAGCAAAAATAGAAATACATGCATGAATATGCAATATGGCTACCTCAACACCAAAATATTCTGCAAAACAGTTTTTTCCTTAGTTTTGTTGAAAACACTATATATTTTTTACAGTTTTATATAAGCTTTTGACAAGTACCGGGAAAAGGGGGAGATTATAATAGGTACATATTCATTAAATGATGTCCTCCTGCTGTTGTCCTTCCGCTTTTTCATTCCTTTTTTTCATTGCTGTTCATACGTGTTTCCTACCTTCTGCTATATTCCATTGTAGCCATCACATCATTCTCCATTATTAACAATATCAGTGTTATTATGATTATTACGGTGGGTCGGTCGGCTTCATCGTCGTCATGACATGATGCAATGATCAAGATGACTATGCATTCATGGAGTAGAGTCCTGAGGTAACTGTTCCCGTGCAGCAGTAGATACACGTTTGAATAATATGTCCACTACTCTGGTGATGATGACTATGACGATGAGCATGCAACATTAATAGGCAAGCCAGCAGCCGCCATCATCATGATGACCAACCGTGTAATTATCCTTTTTTGACTCATTATGACCTTCGGCTATTACATAACATAACCAAGCAACCACCATGCACCACCATCATCTTATTCCGCTTAGTAATAATAATTCTTACTGGCATCGTATCATCATCAGAATTCCCTTCCCAATTCCAAGCTATCCAACCTGGTAAACTATTCAGAGCCACGTCGCGGTCCGGTATAGTGCCCGTGGACATTAGAGAACAACTGAACCGATGATGATGATTCTGCTGAAGGTGAGGTGATAGTACACCTTGATAAAAAAAAATATTTTCTCTTTTTTCGTCTGCCAGTGATGTTACTTTATATAATCATCACTATCGTAATAAAAATATGTTTACTCTTCATTCCATTATTATTACACTTTTCTTCAATACTTCCCTCCAAATTCTTTACTAAATATTTCTATTTAGTACCACACCACATTATGTTCTCCCAGGTATGTGCTTTCGCGAAAACGAATGTGTACATTAAGCAAGTAAATGAAGGTAAAAAAATCTCAGCTTGTGTTCCCTGTGGGATGTAAATAATTGTGGGAAAAAATGTTTCATTTCACAGTAGTAGTAGCGGCAGTGGTGCTGCTGCATTGATGGTGGTGAGTGGTGATGATTATGGAGAGCACAACAACAGCAAAGGGAAATGTCAAAAAGTACATTATGTAATATATTATGCATTATGTACTATTGTTTTTTCCAATTTTGCTTGAGCATAGAAATAAAGCAGTTATTGTTATTATGTCCTGTTCGTCCATTTCGAAGGAAAATATTCGAGTTCACTTGCACATTCTCAGTTGGACTGTGGGGATGATTGTGGTGATGACGAATGGTGATGTCAGTCACTCAAGTCATGCTGTTTTAGTGTACTCTTGTAAATACTATGTAGTCTGTATAATGTCTACGCAATTTTTAAAACGCTAACACGCTAAAATTAGCGAAACAATCAGTCATTGTCACTTTTTTCCTGCTTGGGTTGCTATTTAGTAGAAAAGAGGAAGCTATGTAGAAGTCCATCCATGTCGACATTTGGCATTAAAGAAAACACTGTTGAGTTTACTGCTCTTAAAGTCTAAAAGATATTGGCTTTTAATGGGAAACATATGGCCTTTTACACCTTGTTCTCACGTTTGTTTCTAATAAGCTATTAGCACTGACTGACATGCAAAGAGAGGGGAGAGACCTTGCATACCATCATGATAGTCGCAAGGAGCAGCATGGCTATAAGCAATATTATCAACCATCTTTGAAAAAAATATTACATTTATATTCTTCATTTGAAATATTATTTTGCCAAGATTGTCTGCAACCATCGAAAGATTTTTTTGCCAATGCGGGCAAAAATGTTTACGAGACAGATACACAATAAAGCTTTAAGGCTGTCGCTGATCTTGACTGGACTAGACATGGTTGATTTGGTGCTTCCATGTCCACTCTTCTTGTGCACCTTGAATATGAATGTGAGGAGTGAAGATGATTGTGATGATCTTCGTGGAAAAAGAATATCACGTTACCATCATGTTGATTTGCCTGTTTTCAAACATTTTCTACACGTATATTCAAATAATATTAATAATGCTGTGATATAGATGATGAAATGAGTATCGTCATCAGGCACACAGAAATGGAGAACGTTCTCCTTAACAAAACTTATATCCAACCTGTTGAGCTGAAACGTTCAACTTTTATTCTTCGTCTAGAAAGGAAAGATCACTTTTCAAGATAATTTTTTTGTCTTTCTTTCTCCTCTCCCAGTCAACAGAATAAAAAAACACAGTGATCTTATCATAGCATCATCAAAAATGTTTCACAATTCAAACCTGAAAGTTTGTCTGAAAATTATTTGAATAAAAGTTAAGCTATTCATCCATCCTGTTTACTCCGTACTGAGGTTTTGTCAAGATCAGAAAAAAACGGCTACGGGGAGCATGGGTTGCAAAAATAAGGCAATAAATATTTGAGCATAATAAAAAAGTGATATGGCCTTAGTTTTGCACACATGTGCATATCGATGGTGCTTGGGTATCTCTAGTGCCAAAGTCTCATCATCAACCTTAGACAGACAGTTGGTCAAGTAACATTTCTGTATCATTATTAGGTTAAAATTGTAAAATGAAATGCCCGCTTTATATGAGATTCACTGACACCATCAAGATAACGTTGACCTTGCTTATCACCAACAATGCTACCACATTTCGTTTCTTTAAAGTTGTGCATGAAAATTAAAAGTGAGTGGAAGAAATAAAAAAGCTTGCTCGCCTTATCAAAATAGTAATAATAATAGCCATAAATAATATTAATGTTCTTGTAAGGAATATAAAAAACGCATTACAGTATCAGTTGATTTCACTCGTATCGTCATTTCATGAGCGTAAATGATTGTGTGGATAAGAGGAATAATAACTAAGCAATTAGTCGAGATTTGTGAAAATAATGTGGAAGAATACATTTGGGCTTTTCAAATGTGACAGGATAGGGCAATGAAATATCTTATTCAATTAATTTCTTCATTCATTTTTGCTTATCATTATTACTAAATTGACCGTAATTCCGTTACCTTTGCCTGCTCATTTGCAAACTTCTTCATAAATGAAGAAAAATGTTTGCTGGGACTCAATTGTTTCAGGAGGCTTATGAAATAACACGCGTAGTTTTTTAACGGAAATTTTGCTGCTACTTTTGCTTATAATGTCCTGTAAAAATACTGGATGAAACCTGATCTTTCAATGCATATGCTGTGAGTTTTCGTTTTACAAATTTCAAACCATGTATTTTTATGGTTTAAAAAATGAATTTGTCTTCATTCATGCCTTTTTGATTCCATTAAAAAGGCTCGTGGCGATACCGATAAATGCATCTGCCTGCATTAAAAATCTTCCTGTTATCTTCCATGTAGCCCAAGGAAAGATTGCACATGCCCGAAGTCAAGTCTCAAATTTCAGTAGAATGAAAAAATGTCAGGAACGAATAAAATAAGCAGGCAGAGAAACAGTGAATGAAACCAGCAGCAGTATCAATGCTGCCTTGTTCATAATTTTACCTGTGCTTCCGTGCGCGTACTTCCCAATACTAATTAGCATAATAATAATCATTGCCACGAGCACAAACAAACTGTATCTTTCCATCATCTTTCCGTTTCATTATGAAGCTTGTGTTATGCATGCATGTGAAGGGCTCACTGAACTGGAGAAGTGATGATGTTGAGAACACGTAGAACATGAGCACAAAATCTACCAGCAACGTGAGGAGCGGTAGTAGGGGTTGTGGTAAAATATAGGTATGTAATAATATTGGCAGTTTTTGATTGGCTGCTGCTCTTGATAATGTTGTTGCTGATGAAAATACTTATATTTAATTTGGAACAGAGGCTCATCATAATCATTACCACCGTCGCATAACTAGACCAGTAAGGAATACACATACGCATCATGATTACATTTATTATCCAGGAACTGGTTTAGGTTCCCTTCTTCAAAAATGGAAGCCTCACGAGCTCTGTGCTATGAGAGTGACTGCAACTGAAACGCATCATTGATTTCCTTCTCTTACCCCCAACTGCCGTTTATTCTTCTTGTTATTATATTTTTATGATTAATTATGATTATCACAGAGAAAGAGAAGGTGTTAAAAAGATGGTTTTGATCACACTAGTTTTTATTTATAAAAAAAAACACATAACGTATGCGGTTGTCCAAAGACCCAGATCCGGTTCCTTGTAACCAAGATGATGTATGTATGTCATGTCAGGCAGCTTTGCTATCGTAACATGGTGCGTAATTATAATGATACACTGGAATTCTTGCTCACCACCATCAACATCATGGCATGACCGGTTGCGGTTTTGAAAAAAATTGGTGGTGTTTGTCCGTCTGCTCCCGCTGAGACCAATTTGTGACTCTAACACCTCTATCCAGCCTCCGATTTTATAATCCACTATTCAGACTGACTTTGCTCTGCTTTGATTGAAATGCTTTCTAGTACGCTTTACTGGTGGTTGTTAACAATGCCAGCAATGTGAATGTATGTATAACTTGGTATCCATTTTTTCACTTTGCTCCTCATTAATAATTTCAACACATATTCAATCCATTTTCCAGCTCTGTCTATTTTTCAACTGTTTTTTTTTTCATTTTCACACGCATCGCAATTTTCAAAAAGAAATCTCAACTGGAAAAAGCACTTTGAAAAGTAATAAATCCCTGGTGCGAGAGAGTTGTAAAAAGGGAATTGTACACTCAAAGATGTTAGCAAAAGGGAAGTGTAAATGTACTAAAAGTATGGATAAAAATTGAAGATGCATGTCTGTCGCACTCGCATTGTTGAGAGTTTTTATAAGAATATGTACATAATAAAGTTTACGCATGATTATAATAATAATAGCATTTGTAGAAATACTGCTTATTCATTCCATTCCTCCATGGCGCTCTAGCATTGCACTTTCATACGAAAAAATAAATGGCTCATGAAATAGAATCAGCCTTCATATAATTTTTCATATGAAAAAATGGGCTGAAAACTCAGTCTTACTAAGAGTTGAGCTAAAACAGCAGCGCAAGTTGTAGTAGTGGCAACATTATAAAAAAGGCTGCTACAGAGTGGAGCTTTACTCGCACTGTAATTCAATTGAACATGAATAAATGCAAATTAATGAAGCGATCCTTTATATTTTGCAAAGGTGACGTCAACCAAAAAATGCACTTTTGTTTTGTCTTTCCATCCTTGTAACTGATTCTCAGAGTGATGGTGGTTCCATATTATATTCCGCGTCTTTTCCTTCCTTGTGTGTAATAATAAGTAAATAGATAAATAACGCTTTTCCCCTTTTGAGAACAGCTTGTTTATGCAAATCAAGGAAGGGAGTGGGAGGGAAGAAAGGCGACTGCATTTTTCTCCTGTGAATGAAGAAGGAAATACGAAACAGAACAAAGAATAAATCTTTCTCGCTCTCTTTTTTTCTTTATCTTGTATGATACGCAAAAAAAGTGAAAGAAAATAAAACAGTAATGGTGAATGGTAATAACAGTAAATTTCTTGCTGTTTTCTTCTACTCTCTTGTACTTTCTGGTATTGTGAAATACATGACATCACACTACTGCTACACCACCGCACCGTATAGAAAATAAAATCCCTTGAAAGAAGAGGCAAGGGTAAAAATTGGTAAGAAAGGAACGTGACAAGATTACTTGAAAGATAGCATAATAATGCTTGTAATAACGTGTGATATTTTTGAACGGGTTGCATAGATGAATGGTGAAAGGATATAGCGACCAAGGCGAGAGGATGGAAAGATTTTTTAAACTTCTACCAAAAGAAATCTGTTATTTAGTAGAGAGCTATTTATTTATGCACAGGGAAGAGTGTGAGTCTGCACTGATCCTCATCCGGAAAAGGAGGGTAGTAGTTGCCGTTGTCGTAAAAGTAATAAAACTTTATTATCATTATTGTCGTTTTCATCTTCATCAACATCCGAGAAAAATAACAGCTTCAGCTTCACTGCATATATGCCTACGAATGTTGTGTAAATATGTGCATGTGTGCTAGCAAGGTATTGGGGAAGATGAGGATCAGCGTAAAAATGAGGAGATGCCAGTGTCAGTCAAACCATTTTTAAAAGAGCTATTTTCGTGATAATGATGACATGATGAGCATCTTTGTCGACTGTGTCCCTGTGCTAGTAGTATTGGAAATGTGTTTTGCCATTCGCACATCTACAATAAAAGTGAGGAGGGGAAAATATTGTGGATAATAACACTACCATACAGTGAGTGGTGGCGGTGGTACTTTCCGTTCGTTGCAAAAAAAACCTTAAAATTCTGCGCTTGGTTGGGTGATAAAAATCAAAACAAAATCCCACGTACTATTTTCTTCAACTTTATTGTCATCTTACATTTCTTTTTCTTTAGCATGTCAAGCTCAGGATCGATAATTTTCATTTTTTTTTTGCATTTTTCTCCCCAACATAGAATTACATCACATTCAGCTCAGTTTAGATTTGTTGGCTTATTGATTACCCATTCTGGCTTTTGTCGGCGTTGAAATGGAATGATGTAGCGAAAAAAATTGCATTGTTTGGAGGATCAGTTTCTTTATTCTTCTCTAAAGGGAAAGCACGAAGGACAAAAAAGGAAAAGTAGAAGCAGCAGAACGAGACGTCTTCTTTTTTCTTTTGGCGTGACAATGATCATCATCATCATCAAGAGCAGACCAGCATATTCTCACCATTCTCACGGTCGTCCTTATTCTCTTTTGTCGGTTGAAGTGAAAAAAGATGCTTGTGATTTTGACAGCTGCAAAGCCTGCCACCAGACTTTGGCCATTTTTCTTTACCAGTACAATACAGAGTATTTGCATATCTCCTCTTGCTACTTTCACCTGCAGACGATAGAGCAACTGCAAAACACATACATACATTCGCGTTGCTCCCAAGCGAAAACGATGACAATGATGGCGTTAGTGCCAATGAAGACTTCAAATTTTAGAGCAGAGATTTCATCATCACCAAATCACAATCTCATATCATCATCTTCATCATGATCCATTGATTTGTGCCTTGCTGTGCGTGGGCACATCACCTAACAATGGGTAAAAAATAAGGTTCACCCCAGAAGAGTGTCAATCTTGTCATATGATATTATACATACTTGTGAATTGTACATATAAACGAAAAACTCTCTTTATCCTTATCACGCGTACTCTGAGAAACTGTGCAGGATATATATAGAATTTTTCACGGCACAAAACACAAGTCCCCGTTCCATCATCATGACTATGCGTTTATTCGTGCATGCAAAAAGCATGAAAAGAATAGACTCCATGAAGAACGGCGAAAACTTTTTTGGTTAATTCGGTACATGGAAATAGAGAATGAGTGGAAAAAGGAATAAAACCTATACTGTGCTGTTGTTGTTGTTGTTGTTGACGCCATCGTCATTGACAAAAATCTCTAGAAAGAGCAAAGAAACAACAAGAAGAAACGCTTTTTTCATTTCTTGTTTTCACCATACGCTCTCTGTGGTGTCGCTCTTTCTCTGCAGTAGAGAAAAACGGTTTCTCTTGGGGGTTTTCCCTCTTTAAAGAGAAAAATGGGGCCAGCCATCTCATATTTTTTTGCGAATGAAAAGAAGCGCATCGTGTGAAAGCCAAGTGAAATTTACGATGTGGTAGTTTTTGTGAAGGAGCGCGATGTTGGTGTAGCGGTAATACTGACATTGACTGAATTAATACTTTGCCATTGGAAAGCCAGGGTGTTCATATTTTCAAATGTGTACGAAAATATGTATTGACATCATTATTATTATGATCATCGTGATCGTTTATATTTGAACCTGCCACGAAATTTTTCTGCAAGCTATGCGATCTAGAAGAATAGTTCATGGAAGAGGGCTCCTTCATGTCATTTCCTTGATATTGGGAGAGGATCCTTGGAAACTATAACACACCAATTTTTTATGATAGGGAAACAGCGTGGGATGTGGAATGCAGGGAATGGGAAAACCAACATCGAAAAAGAATTGAACTTAAGTAGGGATCTGCGTAGGCTTGCGTCTCTGTGTTGCCAGGATGTGTGCACTTAAATGTGGTTATTTTTTCCTTGAGAATTTGAATTTGACTGGAAAGGAGATTTTTCTCTTTGCACATATCATCATCATATGTAGAACTTGGACCGATGATAGTGATGGTGTTTTTTTTTCATGCGAGAAAGCATACATGCATGAGTGTGTGTCTGTGCTGATGGTTGACATGTATATTATATTACTGTTACAAAAAGTACTTTCTAAAGCTATATAGCAGGAGCATTCCTGTGCACATTTTTATCTATGAGAATGTGGAAATTGAGAATGGATTCGAGGAGACAGAGAAGCAGAAAAAATGCATTCATGCCCCATCTCATCCTCTTTCATCCATGCATTATGTAATAATATATTATCACTCAAACTCAAAAAAATACTCAGAAGCTTAAGAGAGCGAGATGAGATGGGTAGAGTGGAGGCAGTGGAGAGCCATGAATGAGTGAGCCACCCGCCATGATCTACTCGTATTAATATTTCTGTTCTGTACTCTATTCATATTTATGAAATGGTGCACTGTGGTGAAGCAAACCTGCATTTATCTGGTGACAACGAAATGCAATGTAGATGATGATGTGGATTATTTAAAGGAATGATCAGTTCAGAAGAAATGAATATAGCCAGACAAGGTGGTAGTATATATGGTCCCTGCAAAACTAAACAGATTTGCTTTCAGTATTCCATTCCGTGTACTTGACTTTTTGCCATTCTTACCATTTATCATTTGATAAATGAATAAAGTTTTTGACCTGACCATTCCAAAGGGAACCAATTTTTTCTTGCTTTTATATTTCTTTACTTTTTCCTTTTTTTATTCACTCAAGTCAGTTGCATCTGTTGTTGCCATTTCATTTCCGGACCATAGTACTTGAGAAAATCTATTGGCTGATGACTAATCTCCTCTAACGGCTTTGACAAATAAAAGAGCAAAATCATGATATATCGTAAGACTTCCTCATAAAAAAACACCGTGAAGTATAAAGTGGTTAGCTTGGTGGGTTTTCGACGAGATGTGTGGCTAGGGCACGAAACATTTTCAAATAAAAATGTCAACTTGTCTCCAGTTACTCACTTGTTCGTTATGCGTGGTTTCCTTTCCTGCTGCATACAATTATTATCATTGTGCGTTATAAGGACTTAGAGAGAGTACCCGTTCTAACCAATTTATGATAAATGGATGTGGATGAATTGACATTTTAAGCACTTACCCCACCATCGGTAAAAATGCATCATTTCTTTTAGGAGTGATGTCCAAAAAACGAATAAATACGCGGTAAATATGTACATATTTCATTTTTCAAGTGGTCTCAAAGACGTACTAGAAGTGGTCGTTAAATGCAAGATTGTGCATATTATTATGATTTCTTTAACGACACACTGAATACGTATCCAAGGACAAGCAAAGTACCTACATAAAGAGATATCTCCAGTCAAAAGCTATTTATTTTTACTTTACTCTAAATTCCAAACAAAATTTGTTTTCTTCTACTTTTATTCGTATTAAAATGCAAAATAAATAAATTCTTTGGGACGACACGGTGGAATTGCGACAGCTATGATGAAAGTGACGGGGAAAGAATGTTTCTCTTTGAAAGAGAAACAAATATTACAATGGAAAACATATTCTGCAATGTTCTACTCAACTGATCTGAGGATATTAATGGCAAGTAGAGGAAAATGCCCATGCTTAATAATAATGCTTTCTACAGTACAACTTCGTCTTACCATGACAATCCATTCTGATTTTACTGTCTCTTTTTCTGCGTGTATTCAAATAAAAGCTTATTTCAAAGAAAAGAAGAAAGAACTTAAGACTCTCTGAAAAAAGTAGTTCCCTTTCAAGTGGAAAAAAGTCCAATAAAATATATAAAAAAACAACGTCTTCATTTATTATTTTGCTTTTCCATCGTCTCTTCCACGTGCGCACTTATTTCTCTACAAGTCTCCTTCTCAGTAGGAATTTTGGGGTTTGGTCTGGTTTAGGATGAGAGCTGTGAAAGATGTAGAGCAAGGATAACACTGATAGCATTCTTAAAGAGACTGTGAATGTTAAAGTAATGTACCTTGCGAGAAAAAGTGATATGTAGTTCTATCACAGGAAAGCAAACCTTTTCCGTAGTAGTCCGCAATTTTATTTTATGTTTCAAATTTGTAATGTAACAGTCAAAACTAGTAATTTCATTTGTAAAAATGTAGTAAATCAAATCAACAGTCGCAATATGGGAGCGTGTCACTTTCAAAGATACATAGGAAGGAAGACTAGGTCAAACCAGTTGTTCTGCTTAAAAACATTTGTAGTAATATTTCCTCTCTTTCCTCACATTGTCAAGTAGGTAGCGTATGTAGTCATATAATGGTGGTGAGTACGGGGTTTTGTGGAAATTTTGTACTAGTTTTTCCTGCACACGTCCCTCTTAATTGAAATAGTTTCCAGCAATCAACTTGATCGTAATTACTTGTATGGAAAATTTTAGAGTGTGTTTGGTTTGTCCTCGATGTTATTAGTTATAAATATTGGATGTTGCAAAGTATCATAAAACAAAACAAAACTTCAGTCAACAATCAGATACTCAGACTCTTTTGCTTGTGTGAATTTAGGATTTTGAGAGCAGTGGTTTTGGTTAGAGCTAAACATGAAACAGGTATTGCATAATTTTTCAATGGTAAATTGAATCAAAAGGCTAAAATTCAATAATCCTCTCTAAAAAGGCACAAGAACAGGGGAAACCAGTTGACGAATTGGATTAAAATGCTCAGCATAATTCTCTATCACCAAGAGAAAATATCACCAAAATAATATATAGAGCACACATGCGAATTTCTCTGGTGATGAGTGAATATAATGTATACGCATTTTGTTGGCTAGGAAGTTGGTTGAGAACAGAGAGAAAAGATGGGATTCCATGAAAGGATTTTCAGGATAAATCTCTGAAGCTGTTAGCATGTACGTATTATGTGTAAGCAACAAAAACAGTACCATGTAGATAAATAGCCGTGTGCTGGAAGATGAAAAGAAAGAAAGCCAACAAGAGAAATGGAAGAGTTGAGTTGACGCTCATTACCATATGATCAACTTGGGAAAGTAGTGAAAGGCTTCACTAGCGCCGGATGAACAGGCTTTGGCGTTATGTTCCTTTTTCCGTCTTCCTCTTTCTCTCTCCCTCTCCCTCAGCATAAGTGATCTCCTTTTTCCACCACAGGAGAAAGAGCATTGCATCATGAGATGATTACGGGGATGACAGCGGTGGCGGTAGCTTGACTTGGCTGAAGCAGTAGTGACGAGGATGACGATGATGGTGATACAGGCAATAATGTGGTGCGTAAATGATGGTGATGATGAAATGAGAATGATAAGAAGTCCTGGAATGAGTTCCACTCGCATAATACACACGTATATATGCAGTTTCACGAAATGTATAAATAAATAGGGAAGATAGGTTGCTGATCAGGATGATGACGACGAAGATGATGTTTTAAGCGAAGGATGTAAAAGGAATTATTCATGACGATGATGATGATGACGGGGATGGAAAAGCGGAACATACATTCATGCTACATATTTATATATTTCTCTGGCGAGAAAGGGAGAATGAAAGATTGTTGCACTGTGTTGTTAAGTAGAAGTAGGTAGTTTGTTTTGTGTTTGATGTGGGATGAGGATGCATACGGATAGAAAAGTGGTTGCATAATATTGCATAACAGGGTCGTCATGCGATGGTGAAGTTTGGAGTGCAAGAGTAGCATCCCTCCAGTGAAAAAAAGTGACGGTTGACGCGATAGAGGCAATGAGAAAGTAGGGGAAAAAGAGAAAAGAAAGAGGAAGAAAGAAAAAAAGGGAGCTGAAGATGAGTTTTTGGTGTTGTATTGCAAGAAGTGCATGCATTTAGATGAGGGTGTAGGGGACGATGATGATGATGATGACGACTACCAGATGAGGAAAGAAGGGAAAACATGTCTATCAACTTGAGATTCAAGTTGCATCATCATCATCGTCATCCGGATAGTTGTCCTGGTGATCGCGAAACAAGAAAAACATGAGGAGAGAGATGAAATGAATAAATATGGATGGTGATGATGCGGAACGGATGTCTTGGTTTGTCAAGGGCAAAAAAATACACATTCTTTTTTTTCTAGGGATGCATCGATCTTTTCACTTTTCATGTATTATCTTCCTTTCTAATATATTCGTAATCCTTTTTGGTAAACTGCTTTTTGAAACAACGATTGTAATATCATCATCATAATGAATAACAAGATTCATTAAATAAATGAAGGATAAATTACGTGAAGAGGAGTTGTAGCTCTTGGCTGAAACATTTGAAATATTCAAGTCCGAAATTAAGAATCCCTCTCCCTCTCTGTTTTTGTAGCATACTAAAACTTTACAAGCTTTCCCTAATAAATTTTACAATGTGACAGCAGCATCAAAAGGCAACTGATTTGAATGTGATTTCGGTAATTCAAAGGCTTTAAAAGAGAATTAAGGACGAGAAAAGCTGGATATGACTTAAGCCGACTGAAAAACAAATAAAATGAAAGCGCGTGCATTCTCATTCCCAAATAGTAATTATGAAAACTGACGTTTTATTTCGAAGTATTTATTATTGTTTTGATCTTTCTATGTTTATTGTTCCAATGCAATCCACTCATTATGCTTTTGCTTTGGTTGACGTTCAGAATTGTGGTAAAGGCTGAGTGGTGATCTTTGTTTGAATGTTGCGTACCTAAAATACTTTCATTTCCTTTGAATCTTTCCTTCCAGACAGGCAATGAGTTTTGTGGTAGCAAACAGCAGTGAAGTATTCCTCAAGTCATTAATTGGCATTGCAGTTCGTGTCACAAAAGACGCAACACCAGTTTACATAGAAATCTACCAGAAACCAAAATAGGGCTACTTATTTTACATCTTATTCGTTAGCTCTTTTGTTCTAGTTTAGGAGCCCTATAATGCCTTATTCTGCAATTTGAATTTTTAAACAGTGGGAGCACCATCTTTGAATTATTTTGTGAAGATGTAAAATTATACATCTTGCAAATTGAAACATCTGCAAAATACCAGTCTCATTTTTCAAGCTTATTTTATTTGATCCCTTTGCCTTCACGTTTTTCTCGTTGGATAAAAATCTGCAAAAATAGATTTGTAGTTGCACATTGAAACAGAAGCGACCTCAACCGCTGAATTGAAAATTTTATTCATATACAGTATAGCAACTGAGCTTGCAACTAAATATGGAAAATCCACCCCAGCGAAAGAGATTTGTCTTTTTTGCTGTTGTATATGAAGAAGTTACCTACATGTGTTTAATTTTTTTGTCATATGAGTATGAAGGCATAATGCCAATGATCAAGATGATGAATAAAATGGAATGAGGAGAGCAATAAACAGGAAAATAATGACATTCAAATCAAATCCCAGGATTTCAACGTTACATACCCCACCCCTCCTACTAACCTTTCCCCTTCATCTTCTCTTGCCTTCTTCTGCATCACTCATTTTTTTGTAGTAATCGTATTACAAAATGGAATACACAATGTTGTCTATTTACCTGTAAAATAATATTATGACATTACACATTATTATACCATTCAGAGTCTCTCATCATAGAAAAGTAGCTACAAAAAAGATTATGGCATTTCAAGTTTCCTTGTTTCACGGAAAACTTTCCAGTTCAGCCGCAGTTCAAACAATCTCATCATTTTCTTCTCTCTATTTCCCATAAAAATACATTCATCGTACTCAACAACATTTTCCTCTCCAAACAAAATAACTCACATAAGGAGCTACTACACACTCGCTCTCCATTTTCTCCATTTTATGTCATTTTCCTATTTGTTTATAACAATATTGCTATTTTCTCCCTTTTCAATGAAAATACTCTGGTGGTCTAGTCGGATCTCATCTGACGTGCGCTTGTTCTTTTGTATGTGCACACATACATGTAGCATATTCATACCCAAAGTAAATCCTCTGGGATTTCACTTGACTTTTCTGTTTTTCTCTGCTAACTACGATGACGACTTTAGAACAACATTTTAGCAATAGTGTTTAGCAGTAACAACAACAACAACAAAGTAGCAGGTACACCTTTCTTCTGTGCAGTCAGTCACTCAGTCATCCAGTCAACCAGAAACAAGAGGAATATTACAAGGCAACCTGCCTCAGCACAAAAGCCTTGTGGAAAGAGAGAAAAGTAAAAGTGAATGCATTTAGTTTACGTTCAACGGGCCTTTAGAAAATTAGCGTTTTATTTGTTTCCTTGTTCGTGTGGGTGGGTGGCTCTCTTCTGTGGCTTGGATGCCTCCAGTGATCAGATTGACATTTTTAGTTGGTGGTATGCATGCTACACACCATCATCATCATCATCATCTACCTCAGGTTATGCAATGCACAACAATAACGGCAATGATAAACGAAAAAATCAAAATGGCTATTTTGAAAGGCACGCGTGCTAATGATGAACCAATTGTGCTTCTCGTATACATTAAGGGCATCATCCTCCTGAATATGTCAGGAATCATTAGTTTCCTATTGAGGCCATTATTCAATTTCAAGGAACATACTTACGTAATACTAGAGGATGTATTTTTGAAGGGAATCTAAACATGTATGGTGTTATGATTATTTATGATGATTCGATCGAGCTCGTCTTCAAATTTTCAATCAGTACAATTTAATCTCCGATTAAGGCCGTTAAGTCATCATCATCATCATGACTGACCAGTATAGAGTGAGTATCGAACAAGAGAAGATGAAATCAAATGGGCGTGTTTCATATTCACTCGCTCTTCTGATTCTTCGCGTCCTTCTGGACAGATGACTTGGCAAAAATTCATGTAGATCATATTTGGTACACTGCTCTTTAAAAAGTGAGATCGTTTATCAATGTCACTTTTCTTGAAACTAATGTTGATCCTAAGCTGTGGTGGCAGTTTCGGTTTTTATCGAATTGGAATGTAATGAAAAAAATTATGAGTTTTCCTCTCTCAAGTCCCTCCCATAAACTGTGGTAGTGCGTGTGCACGTCATGCTAGTCATGCTGTACACCTTACTCATATTTCCTCCTCTCTGGTAGAATACAGACGGCAGCGGGTTCCATGCTCAACCATGCTTATTACCTCTTCTTCTTCATCATCTTCTCTTATTGTTCCATTTCATCTTCCTGGCCAAACTCTAGACTAATTAATTGAGGTTGATTGAACAATATTAGTTTTTCGTCGAAACCAAGACGAGACAGAAGAAGAGAGCAACCAAAAAAGGATTGAATCTCACAACCAACGATACAGCCACACGGCTTATTTCTCCTTCTTTTTTCGATTCTTCCACTTCCTTATTTTCCCATTTCCCTTATTTATTACTCTTGACTGATTCATCATGATGTATTCTCCTCTGCTCTGTTCGATTCCCTGAAAAACAAGACAAACTAACAAAGTATAAGAGACGAAGAGAATTCACTTCTGTTGGTGGTGGCTGCAATGACGAGGGAAAAAAGGGGTTGGTGTGGGCGAAGGTAGCAGATTGAGTTTGATACACTCACACTACTCTTCAAAACAGGTAATCTGAGTATATTTTCAGCAAGATGGGAATATGGGAAGAATGTTTCGTTATACGAACTAACCTCCGTTCAAACTCAATATGGAGTATTTAGATTAGGGGAGACACGAAAAAATGAGCAGGAAAACTTTCTCCAGACTTGTTGTTTTTTATTTGGTTTAGTGGAGAAAAATATAGCCACATTGGCGGGGTGTACGCCCTTCCGTTTCTGTCTGGTATTGATCATTATGACTACAAGATACAGAGAGTTCCAGCAGCCAAATGATTCATGTAACATTCCATTTTTGTCCTCTTGCATTTTTTTCTTATTTTTTTACGGAAGGAAGGAAGAAAATTTCTGTCTTAAATGAAATAGATGGATCATCATCATCATTGACTAACCATCCCATGCCACCGTGTTGGGCTTCTAAAGTTCATCCAGTCCGTGTGGTGTTTATGCATGAAAATTGAGGCAGGTGGAAATAAAATATATTATGCGAAAAGAAAAAGTTGGACTGCACACGTTTGCGTATATCTTGCCTCGCAGATTGTTCCCGGTGAGCAAGTAAACTTGATATCAAGTTGTTGCTGTATATATTCTATTATTTTTCTTGAGAGTTTTCTCTACCTAGTTTTTTTCCAACCCTGTGGGATACAATACGAATGTTTGGGTATGCTGCGTGTATTCACGTGTAATTGATCATCTTCATCAAGAGGAGAAACACGAGGAACGTAATCCAGGGAGAAGATCCATCGTAGAGTTGCCATGTCGGTGATGTGTGGCATATATTTGGCAACAGAGGAAAGTAACTTTCGGAAGAAATTACAGAATCGGGTTGTTAGATTAGATGGATGAGATGGAGTATCACCTGGGACATCACTTTCTCTCTCTCTCTCTCTCTCTCGTGATGAAGACGAGTTTTTGTGAAATTTCACCTGGAATTAGAAAGCAGGCGTGGGCGAATACCCTGCGCATTGCTTGAGCAACACGAAAATTTACTCGGATTGCTCGTGTCCTGTTCAGGTTTCAATCGGTGAAACCTGATTTCTTATAAGCCAAAAATAATTTCTTTTCTTCTTCAAATTTCACACTTCTCTCAATTCCCAAACATTCAAGCATGATGATAAAATTATCGATTTGATATTCATCTTTGTCTCGTCAACAACCGGGGAAATTTGACGGAGAAAATCACTTTCTCTTTTTTTACGCTCCATTATTCCAGTCATCCTTGTGTGATCCATACACACGGCATAGCATCCATAATGCAAATATGAATATTTCCAGATAGAAAAAGAATAGCTAGACATGTTCACATTATCACTCTCATGGAAGAGATGAGGATGTGTTGTTGGGTGTGATGATGATGAATGATGATGAGAATGTATTCATGCATTCTGTCGGCGTCAACACGACTACGTGACATGACGTGATGACAAACATGGTATATGAAAAGGAGGAAAAGAAAGAAAGGAAGTGCATGGTGAATGTTTTGCTTGTTGTTTGTTGGTAGCCACATTCAGAATTCATGATATTCGTTTTGATATGGTTTCGTTGGTTTTGTTCTCTCTGCCAGTAAGCATTCCACTTGTCAACATCCCACATGACATTGCACTTTAAAAAATATCAATCCCTTCTCCATCGTCTTTTCTTTTGGCTTTTGGGAAAGTCAATACCGCACCCAAAGAAACAGAGCTTAAATGATGCGCGAGAGGGATGGTGACATTGAGAGTGATGTCAAAAACGGTGATTTTGACATGATAAATGAATTAATTGATTGAATAAATACAAAAGAGCGCACTTTCGAAGCCACTTGAGGTTTGCTGTGTATTCGCTTGTATGCTTTTGCAATTTATGCTATAATGCTGATTGATAAAGAGATCCTTTTTATTGAGGAAGAGAAAATTAATTTTTGATATTTGATTTATTTTTTGTACAGGTGTCAAAGGAAGAGTACGACACGTGTCGGATCACGAATCCAAATCCTCGCATTATAGCTGTGTGTGATAAACCATTCAAACTGATGTACTTCACCATTACATTTCGCAGTTTTACTCCCCAGCCTGGTGGTCTCGAGTTCCGCCCTGGACAAGACTATTACTTTATCTGTAAGTAAAACACCGCTAATTTGGATAATTCCAGTACTTTGTTGTGAAGTAGTTTTTTAAAACAATTTACGAAGAGAAAGATGACATTTGGCTAATGAACTTTGTCCTCGTATTTCTGCAGCTACGTCATCACGTGATGATCTCCATCGCCGAGTTGGTGGTCGGTGCTCCACCCATAACATGAAAGTCGTCTTCAAAGTGTGCTGCCATCCTGGAGAGACCTCCTCCCAGAGTAAGTCCTCATTTTGCACAAGAGACAATACAATATTTGTGAAATGAATTGCACTAAATTTTCGCATAACAAAAGCAAGCTAATTAAGAGTTTTGAAGTGAAAGCATGATGATTACATGTGAGCATGCATGATTTTCAATTGACTAAACTGGGTAAAAAATTTCTCTAGGCTCCACATCAGCTCCAGCACTTCCCCAGATCCCTAGATTTAGCACACCCCGTGCATCCACAGCAAGTACGCTCTCTCCCAGGAGACCTCTAATCGTCTACAACTCCTCATCATCAGCGTCCAACCCTAACAACAACATTTACGGCCGCATCAGTAACGGCAGCAGCATCATCAACAACGACCACTATTACCCCAGAACACAGGATCCTCTTTACAACAGTAACAACATTCTAGGTGGTGGTGGTGGTGGAGGTGGTAGCAGCAGTAGTAGCAGTAGTCCAACAAGCACAAGTACCACAAACATCCCACCACAGCCTTTCCCAGCCCATCCACCAGTCACACGCTATCCTCCCAAAAAGACGCAGTACGCTAACAATCCCAATTACAAACCACCCTCCAAAAAGAGTAAGTATCAGTCACTCCATTAACTTAATACTAGTCTTATAGCTCTTCACACGTCTCGCACACAAAAATAACATAATGGTCAGTTAGTTCCATCTAATTGCACGACCATGCATAATACACAGACACTTGACACGCTAAACACTTCAAAACATCCGTGAGCATCGTATTATTACGCCGAAAAAATTCTCTTTCTTCTTTACTCAGAAAAGAAGAATCTCAATGCTCAAGTAATAAAATGAGTAAATAGCAATCTAATAATGGCTTGGTCGGTTTATTTGATTGCCACCGAGGTACTTTTATTGCTGCTTCTTATGAAGTGGTTCACTTCACATTGTTACCTTATTTTTATTGCCCCTTTCTTCTCACTTGCTCATCATAACAAGCGAACTCTGTCGGATGCTCAACCTGTAAGATCCTCTGTCCCATTCTTCATTCATTACTGCAGAGATCAGTTTAAGTGACTCTCGACGAACTTAATACGGTGGGTTTAGTAATTCATTGTGAACCATGACAACAATGTCAACAATGGAAACCGACTCATTCACGCATCAAACATTCAGTCAGCATTTACTACTTTACTTACTCCATTCAAAGACACTTATTGCATAATAAAAACACATTCTTGCATCATAACGTTCAATCCTAATTGTTGAAGACGGTCGAAACATAAATAGTTTAAATTGGTGGAAGCCATACTTACATTTCTCATTCACATTGTGTGGCGCAGGGCTTCAAAAGGATGCAAAAGGCCACACAATAGAGTCTAATATCTTGTAAAATTTGAGATACTAAAAATTACACTTTCCCAATTCACTGTCAAAGTTAAAGTGACCTTTTTATATTATTTATTATCTTATCCTAAAAAAAAAATATGAAAAGTCCCTTCGTTTAAAAGGCTCTCTACCGAAAGCAAACAATAATAAGAATCATCAGTAAATAATGCAAGCCAGTATTGTCATCAGGGTAGTATTGTTGAAGATTTTTTTGCTTCCCAAAATGGACCACCCACATTAAGACAGTCAAGGTAAAAGAGATTGGCTTAAGAGCAACAACCCAAGTAAAAAAAACCATCAAATGAGGATAACGAGGCTTGACAATCTTTTATCCCAAAGTCGGAGAAAAGTTGGATAAAGCAGAATACTGGATAAGAACAGGGTTTCTCTATCAAAGGGGCCTTTTAAATCTGGCTGCTAAACCTTTGTCGCAAATTTTCCCACTCAAACTGTCGCCATATATCACTGACAAGACTTAATGAACTAATCGATGTCCTCGTAATAAATATAATGACAAACGATGAATTTACTTCTGGTTGGACGTTAAAATCTTTATGCTGCTTATTTACAACTTGTTGTTATGCAACACAAACCATTAGCCAACATTAGTAAATATTTTGACGGGAGAACGATAAAATGCCAAGTTATAAAATGAAGCTTGGTAAACTCATTGCGAGTTCATCATATTATTTCTTCTTACCTGCGGTATTAAACCATTCGAAAGGCACGTTGCGGATAATCTGCACACAATTTATCACAAAGGTAATAATAATAAACCGCATATTTGCGAATGGCATGAATTTTAACTGCCATGTAAAACTACTCATAAAAATGCCCATTATTATTTTCCCGTCCCAGTATTAACTTTTTTTGGGTACCCGTGCATAATATTATTAATATTAGTTTTCGGTTGGCTGAAATTGATTTCTATATTTGGACACAAAGGCCATATAATCAGGATTTATTTTCGGCTGTACTTATTTAGATGCATCTTGTAACATAAATTACTTAACAAATAAATTTCGCAACTTGTAGTTGGGGTTTATTGCATTTTTAACGTTCCTTTTATTAATTAGGTGCGAGAGAGTAGCTGTTTTGCAAAAATGTAAATGAAATCTGCATGTCGCCAGAGAGCCAACAAGAGAAACTTAATGGCTTTCCTTCTATTGACCGCTTGAATACTTATTACTTAAGAAGGAAGGATGGGAAGATGGACCTTTTTTAATAAACATAAACATTTCTTTTTAAAAGTTTTTATTACGCATGGCTGGTCGACAAATGAATCCTTTTTATCTATATTGGTCTCAGGTTAGGAAATGAAGAACGTGGAAAAGTTTCGCATTCATCTTTCAGTCACACTTTTTTCCGAACTCATAATAATCTTGAGGTAGTGTGCAGACAAAAGTCGCATTTTTAGATACGGCTCATCTTCATCATCATCCTGGCCTGACTACGAGTACACCCAACAGGTGGACTTTAATTAGCAATAAAGTCACTGAGCAATTTCGAGCGTTTCATTTTTCAGAGACGTCTTCACATCCCATGTCACCCAAACCTTGTTCTCTAAACGTGGTTGGTAACTGGTGATGATGGCAATCTAGAAGTAGAAACATGATAGTTTTATTGTTATTAGTAGTCGTAGAACACGTCCTTAGAATGTCCTCTCACACAACCACAACAACTTGCACAAGAGACGTATCTCTGCTGAAACTACATTCTCATTTTCCGGTCAGATGAACCTTAGCAAACTACAAATTATTGGACATCCTGTTGTTTTCTCATCATCATCACCACCAGTGTGTATTAATGTCGTACTACTTTGGACAAAGAGTAACTACAAGTGAAACAAATAGTAATTGCTTATATGCAGATACTTAAAACATTTATGATTACAATGCAAACATCTAACATGATTTTATTATGATTATTATTTTAACCAACAATGACAACATGTTCAACCAAACAAAACACAACACACTATATACAAAACATTCAGATGAAGCTCTCATCATTTCCCTCACACATGCAATGAATGCATGCTTCAATTCACATGTCTAATCATAAATACTTTCCATGGTGTCACTTGGTGGAATGTCGTTTAATGAAAATGTCTTGTTTGCTCAGTGAACTTGCTCCCTCGCACACATATTTTTGATAATTTTTTTCTCTCTCTCCAACGACAACATGTAGTCGAACAAAGCGAAACAAAAACCGCAAAACCCGAAATGAAACATGCTCCTCCAACTATTATGTCCTTTAGCGAACAAAACTACCTATCATTTCCCTCACTTTTCATTATTACTATAATTCTCTCATTATTATTATTATTATTAGACTTGCATATTATAACCATCACTCTGAATCTAACTATCGGTTTTGTTCGTATCGCAAAAGCGTTACAAAAGTCATCCTTTCTTGTTGGCATGCCACACATGCATAACTGAAAACACAACTGTATCAACATGAACATATATCAACAAATTAAAAATGATAATATCGCTGTTTTTTTCTTCTTCTCTCTCCTTCTTCTCAAACGACTTGTATTACTACTGGTTTTCTTACTTGGGTTTTCATTTCCCAGTCATCTTTATTAAATTGATCCGGAGAAGAAGGGAGTAGTGGAGAAGGGGATGACATGAGGATATTATGTTACAACAACTACAACAACAACATAAACATGAAGGCTTTACATGAAAAACACCGACCTAAACCTACAACAATCTATATTTATATGTTTTGAAGTTGGTTTGTGTGTAGACATGACTAGATTTGAATATTTAAACTATTTGTCCGGTTATTTATTTATATTTTTGTTAATACTGCAATATTATTCAATTCTGCATCCTCTTTCATTTTGTAAAGAGCTTTTGTTGATTTTTTATATGAAAATTGAAATCTAACGTTTTGTATGTTTTTTTTACATTTGTTTTTGCAGAAGAGCTGGAGAAGCATCCTAATGAAGTGGTAAAGAATGAAGAGTTAACCAGTGGAGCAGCCTCATCATCGCTGACAGCTTTGCAAACGACGACGCTTCTTTTCCTCACTCTTGCGACGATACTCGTCACGAGAAGAATACAAAGCCCAGCATTTCAGTGGAGTGCTCGGTAAAAATGAAATGGAAAAGTGCACATTTACAAGATGCAGGAGAGGGAAATATTTAAAGGAAAACTATATGAATACATAGCTACCACGATAATTAAAGAATATAAAGTTTTTAATGAAGCATCATCACACTATTACCCAAACAAATCCTAGTTGTTAGCTGTTTAAAGAAAAAATAGGTGTAGGAAAGATTACTTTTATTAATCACAATATATTGTAAATTTTTAAAGAAGAAAAAAGTATATGGTGGTAAACCAGAATTTTTTATAGGTAGGCACGAAACAAAGAGGTAATTATAAAGTTGCTTGCTGCAAAGCTGGTAGACAAGAAACATTTTTTGGGGGAAAGGAGAAAATAGTGACGACAATGATGATAATGCGATCCGATCCGCTCTCTACGATAAATATTTTAGCTATTCGACTAATAAGTAATGTAATACATTAATGTTATTGTCATTATTTGAATCAAGATAGTTCGATCAAGGCAATCACGCTTTCCACGTTTTATCTTCAAAACTCTCGACATTTCTTCGTAAATTACAATACCAAATTCGGTGAAAACACTACTTACTTTTCAAATGGCAAACGATCAGTCTCTCTTTTTTTAGCGGCCATGAAAATTTGATTTTATGTAAGACTATTTTATGACTTTCCGCAATTCATTCATGCTGAATATCAAGTATTACGAGGGAGTGAGAATTAGAGTTATTTGTTTCCATTTTTTAAGTTTCACACAATCTTCATCTTCAAAATATACAAAGTTACTGTTAAAACCGCCATATTCTTTTTACAAAGTAACTTGGAATGCAATGAGGAAAAAACGATAATTGTTTTGATGTTCGCTTACCAGTAGTAGAACGAGTAATTTAGCAGTTAATAATATCCAACCATAAAATCAAGGTTTATGTAATCCATTTCATGTAAAAAGAATGATAGATTTAAAAGCGATCACAGCAACAGCGTCATTGCGTCGTTATTCACGTGTAGGCATATAAACTTTTGAAAATCACCGTGTGTACTTTTAAATAGAGGAAGAAGAGTTTTTTAAACTATAAAATCATAGTTTTAAGTCTGTTAGTAGCTAGCAGAAGGAAAAAATATGATAAAGTTTAAAAAAAGTAAGTATCAAACTAAAAATACCAGATAACCACATTATTTCTGCAAGCGAATATCGTATATTATGGTACCAATGCTAACTAGGAAGAAAGACGTGCGAATTTCGATAAGTGAGCGGAGAATTTCGGAGTTGCAAGCGAACTGATGGAGGCGTTGATGATATTTGAAGAAATGGATGTTAACCATTGCATACATTTTTTGAGTGATAAAAAGTCTATATATGTTAGGAAGGAACAACTAGTTTTAAAATAGAGAGTAAGCGTTTTGACTACCCATGTAAATAACATTTAACTATGTAGGTATTATACTATGTACATAGGCATCCACTGTGTATAATAAATACAAACGCGTGAAGTCCAGTAGTAGTCGGAATATCATTGGAAAATGGGCACTAAGACTTACAGATTTAGGCGAAACAAGCTTAAAAACATAGAGTATGTTTCAAACTTTATTATTAATATAGGGAAATATAGTTTACCATAATTAGACAAGGAAAATGTCATAATTTTATCGTATCGTTCAGTAACCGAACAGTAAAACGCGGCGTCGGCGGACTAACTTAGCTACTTAAATATAATTAAGCTTATGTTTCAAATCATCAACTGAAAACTTATAGGTGTCATAACTCAAAATCTTTTACATGTACATAATATATATATATATTAAATATATATTTGTTAAGGGACTTTCTAAAAGCGTTTTTCATTAACTAGAAGAGTAATTTCTAAGAGATAGATATCTAGAGATATATGTTATTTTACTGAAAATTCCTGATATATAGGTAGCACTGTTAAATTTTCATTGGTGATTTCCCTTGGCTGTGTTGCAGTTGCAATTCGCAACAGTCCTATAGATATCCTATATACTGCCATCAGTTGAAACACAGTAGTGGATTTCGTTTCCACAATGGTCATACTTTGATCTTGACACTTCCTTCTCAATATTCTTGAATCAGCTAGCAACAATGTAGTGTACAGTTTCCAAAACTTTACTTTTCAAAGATTAAACTCCTATTTAGAAGTAACCAAATTATATATTGAGTATATCTCTATATCTTAGGCTACATTATTGCCAGCGAGAATGATGATGGGACATTTTGTGGGACCCAACACTAACTTACAAAGATAAAAAGTTTATATATTTAACGACAATTATCATTCAGCAAATCGAGGAAATAGCTTGTAAGTTTAAATACTGCCTCGGTTTCTGTCTCTAAACTTGTTATAGGAGTAAAATTGAAAAAGTGTATACATTTTCACTATTCTTATTTTTTAAGCTATTGCAAGCTACCAACTCACGTCTGTCATACTAATAATTAGTGATTGAATATTCAAAAAAGCTACTGTTTACAGTAAAAGAGAAAGCAGTATTGGTACATGGCATTAATCAGTAGTCTCCATTCGATTTTCAAAGTCAAATTTACTCGACTAAAGTCAAAATCATTCTTCGTGACATTTACCCTTTTTCTTCTCTTGTTATTTATTGTTTTTATAGTGATTCATTCATGAAGAGAACAGACTGATATCACCTTACGTTTAAAAATTACTACATTTAAAGATATTCAAGATTTGGAATGAAGCAGATTTTTAGGTATAGGTAGTTTGCGTAGGTTCTCGCCAATTTGTTAAGTTTATATTTAAAGTAACAAACAATGTTGATAATCTTAACAAACAAAGCAAAACCCCTTTATATTATACTTCTTCGACTTTTGATAGGGTTACAGTATCACATCACCGCAATCGCCACTGCTATTGTCCTCTGACCACACAAACAACACACGCAGTTTTTTAATGATGTTGACCATAAAAATTGAGCATTGTAGTGTTCTCAAGTGAGAAGATGCCAATGCTATTTTTGGCAATATTGTCAGTTTGATGGTTGATTAGACTTTGTCCAAAAAAATATTAACAAGATGATGTACGTGTGCCATATAATTTAATTTTTTTTCGGTTTTGTTTGTTTTCAACAAACTTAACTTATTAGCAAAGAAACGCAATCTTTTCCATGTAATACCTATGCATCTTTGAAGATAAAAAAAATATAAAATACTTGTTTTCCAACTATGTATTATTGTACTTACTTTTTTCTGTGTGTTATCTTTACTAAAGAGTATTCTTAGATTTATATATATAATAATTATCCTGATAATTAGTTAATTTCAGTATGTGTTGAGTGTGCGCGAATGTATGGGAAGTAAAATGTTTCATTGTCTTTATATTATGATTATATTAATTAGTAATTAATATTGTTAGTAAGCATTTTCAATTTGAAATGTCAGCTAGTCTCCCGTTATGATTATATGATTATTACTGTTGTAATCTTACAAAAAGCATAAACTGATGTAAATCGTGTGTATAATTAATTGCTTAAGGAAGGATTGAAATAACCATGTCGTAGTATTCATCACACATCAACTAAATGTCAAACTAAAAAACGGTTAAGTTAGCCATTAGTATGCATTTTATATATATGTGTTTTTGAGCTATAAGTTGTTTAACACTTGTTAAGGAAAAAACTAATTTGTAAACTTAAATACTTCTTTTTACATTATGTACTGACCACGTCAGGTCAGAAAGGCTAATAAGGTCCAAAAAACTAATTCAGACATTTCTGTAGTGGTTTGACCCACCCCCTGATTACTGTCTGGCACCGTTCTATATATTATACATTACGTATTCAGTCAGCACCATCATTAAACAACATGCCATATTATTATTACTGTTGTCTCTCTACCTGTGTGTTAATGTCAAAAGGTAGTTTAAACAGCTGAAAATTGTAAAGCAATGTCGATTTTGTTCTCCAAAGAAAATCAAGCAAATTCATAACCCGTGTAAAAGTTGAAATATTGAATAATGATGTTGTTTGTTACTACATTTTGTAGTCGAACAAATATCAGTTCGAATCCACAATTTAATTCGTTCAAATTTTTAATCCATTGACCCTGACTAAATCGGCTACTGCTAAACCCTAGAAGTAGAACCACTACTAAAAATGCTGTATGTACAATGTTTATATTACAATTACTAATTACATATTTTATTATCTGTGTATCAAAAATGTAATTTTTAAAGTATAAATATAGAATAAAGAGCATATATGTACATGAGACAGTTGTATGTACATCCTGAGTTTTTATCGTGTAAAACCCGATTAAAAATTTGTAAAATCTGTATTTAAATAATGTAACGTAAGTAATAATCTCTATGTGTACTATTAAAATTAACACTAAAAACTGTATTTAGTTATGTAGCAAAATTGTATAAGGTACTGTTATATTGATGATGAAAGAGAAACTGTTTGTTGACTATATTAAGTAATGTTAATTGACGTAGATGATACTATATAAAGTAATGTCATGTAAACTATCGATAATAATTCCACACAAAATATCAGCCAACCGCAGAACTATGAATTGTGTATTTTGTTTTTCTTCCCTTTTTGTTATGACTTCCAACATTATGTTGACTTAGTGTGGCGAACAATGTTATAAGTAACCTTCATGTTATGATTTCAAGCATAATAATATAGAATTATTATATTGTAAAGGATATAATTGTTGTGTACTAGTATTTTAGCTGCGCGGAAAGGCGTTTCCACGGATATACAAAAATGAATGATGTTAAAGATGATGGCGATAAATAGTAAAAGTAAAACAATAAATGTGTAATGTCAAACTTATCTACTGATGATGTATCAGATGTGTGACCCATATTATGAAAATGGATTTTTTTCAACGTATTTAAATAAATAAATGAATGTGTAATGATGAATTATAAAAGGCTAAAGTTGTCGCTTCTTTATTATTGCATTTATTGCATATTTTTTTCCAGATAATTGCGATCATGATGAATTTGCAGATATTATATCTATTTGCATGGTATACACTTTCTGCTGCTCATTAAGTTCATAAATAAATTATATGAAAAAATATGATACGATCTAGTGTAAATTTATAATCCTGAATTAAGCTGCATCTTAACTGTATATAAATCACCTTCCGTTAAAAAACATGTTTGGGGAGAAATTCATTCTTTGTCTGATTATTCTGCAGTTGCTAGTACCGGGTTTTAGTCAGATTTCAGATTTCGAAACAACGATAAGTATTTGTGCAACAGCAGACCCAGCATAGTTTCCACGATGATACACATCCATTCTCAATTCCAGCTCGATGTCTTGAGGACCAACAATTGATTTTGCTAAAGCAATAACAGCGGAGGATTGAGTGGGCCGACGAAGTAGAAAATATGGGCGTGTTGCTGGCGGAACACCACTTGGTGCTCTAGCACTTTTCAGTTCCAAGTCAAAGTGCTTCACAGAACCTGGCCAGTTGGGTCCTCGCATCGTAAACAGATCTATGTACCCTTGTGGAGTTGATATGGAAATTTCTGACTCAAAGCTGATGAAGCTCTTTGAAATTGTTAGGGGGTCACGGTTACTTGTACCGTTATTGCTGCCATCATGAGGATTAGTCATTTTGCACCTACTGTAGAAGGATATAATCTTATTAGAATTGTAATGCTGGACAGCGCTTTGTAAAAGAAAAATAAAGTTGGTTTGCCAACATAACAGAATTTAAGTTTCAGATATAAGCTTACTGTATATTCGTTCCATCAGTGGAGTAGCCAGGTGGACACGTTATTCGGTTACACCGGAAACCTCCACGAGTGTTCAAGCAAAACTCTTCTTGTCTGCAAACATTTCTTGTTGAACATTCATCAATATCTGAAAACAGCAAATATTAAAAGATGTAGAATCACTTTGAATTAATAATTATTCTTGTAATCTTCAACCTACCTCTGCAAATTCTACCGTCAGATCCCATTTCAAATCCATCAGGGCACTCGCACCTGAATGATCCGTGTGTATTTACACATCGACCGATACACAGTAAACCATCCCTATTTTGCTCGCATTCGTTAATATCTTGACAGGACCTACAAACATTAAGCATTTGAAACATGCATACAAATTTGAAAGTGTTCAGAAAATCAAAGCTTCAAAAAGGTGTTTACCGTTTGTCGTCTCCAAGAACATAGCCTACTCCACAAGTACACTCATACGAACCCCACATATTGATGCACTTTTGCTCACAAAGTCCGGTAATTGTCTGGCATTCATTTATGTCTAAGAACAATATAAATCATGGACAATAATAATAATTCCGCATAATTATTGATATATTCTTACAATGAATTTATTTTTTACCTGAGCAAGTTCTATTATCCGTCTCCAATTCAAAGCCTTCCTTGCAAATGCATCTGAAGGAGCCCACCGTATTGTAACAGTCAGCATTATTACCACAAGCATGCGTCCCATATTTTGTGCATTCGTCGACGTCCTCACAGTGACCCTGTGATGTTATAGTATGACCTGGTGGACATTGGCATATATAACCTCCTCCACGATTCAAACATTGTTGATTTGGTTTGCACGTATGCGTTCCTCTTGCACATTCATCAACGTCCACACATCGTGTTCCAACATCATCAGGTTCGAAACCTGCCGGACATACAGTTTTTGATATGCACTGATAGCCCCCTTGGGAATTCACGCAGCGTTGACTATTGGAACAAAGTCGACTTCCTGTTACTAAAGCCTGGTTACACTCGTCAATATCTGGAATTATATTTTTTTAATTTGCCCTTATTAGCTTAAATCAGTGAAAATTTGATTTTGTGTATGAAAGTTTCTTATAAGAAGACATGCAAAATTACCAACACATTCACCCCTGGGATTAAATATGAATCCAGAAGTGCAAGTGGTTCGACATTCTCCGTTTGGTGCAAGAGACAATCCAGGAGGACACTGTCGAATCATGCGTTCACAACGGAAGGAGCCCAATGTATTTCTGCACTGGTATTCCGGACCCAATCGATGGCAGTCATGAGTACCAAACAGGCACTCATCATCGTCTTCGCACTGACCAGTTTGAGAATTGAGTGTGTAGCCTGTTCCACAGCCTGTAATGCGAATGCACGTGTAGGATCCTGGTGAGTTGTCACAACGTTGACTGGAGAGACATGCATGTTGACCAGTTTGGCATTCATTAATGTCTGTACAATATAAGTATCAGTTAAATGTGATTTTCTGCGAATTACTTTATATTATTGTTGATTCATTTCTTTTGGTTACCTTGACACGACTGCGTGATAGGATCTCTATAGTAGCCAGACTTGCACCGACAGTAATAGCTTCCAAGTGAGTTGTGACATGTTTGCGTACTATCACATGGATTACTCTCCCTACATTCATCAATGTCTTCACAAGCTGGCTGATTCCCGTTTTCTTGTCGAGGCGTCGCCAATCGAAAAGATGCACGAAAGCCTGTAGGACAGTCTGTCGTCGTCGATGGTGGAATAGGTGTGGTTGTAGGGGTTCTTGAAATTCGCAATTCATTTGTGTCACTGGCATAACTGGACGATGATGAGGTGTCACGAGGCGAATAATTCAAGTCGTTGCTATTAATTTGACCAGTTCTCCGACTAAACCCGGTGTCTGGAATTGTGTTGTCCAAACTGTCTTCATCGGAAGCCATTTCACTTGTATCGCCAATATAAGGTGTCGTAGAGCTTCCTCCTGGTAAGGTGCTACCGGAATCTGCATCTGCATTTACTTCACAGCGATAGCCACCAAGTTCATTCACGCATGTTTCTGTTGAAGCGCAAGTATGAAGACCTGTTGCACACTCGTCACGATCTGCAAAGATGCTTTTATTATTAGTTATAAACTAATTTCTTCAACATGGAAAAAATTGATGGATATACTTTAATCGTGTACCTTGACAAAGAAATGTATAATTTTTATTTGGCTCATATCCCGGGGGACAATCGTTATCTTGATTTTTGTCCAGTTGATGACACTGGTAGCTTCCAGCTACGTTCACACACGACTCCACCTCAATCCTACAATCGTGAGTTCCCTCCACACATTCATTAACATCTACATATAGGATCCAAAAATGCATATCAGAAACATATTTTGTTAATTTTTGCAATTTGTTATTTGAAAAAATATAAAATTCACCGACCCTGGCAGTTCCTCAAACGGATGTCATAACGAAATCCTTCTCTGCATTTTATGTCGCATTCGTATGCTCCTGCAGTGTTACGGCAGGATTCTGAGTTTCTATCACAACTGTCGAGTCTTTCAGAGCATTCATTCACATCTATTTTGGAACATCGTACAAGTTATCAGTCATGGATTGAAAATTGAAATAATATTTCATTACTGTACACTGTACATGTATTCAACATGATCAAATCCGTACCTTCACAGTTCAAAGTGACGTTATTGAATTTATAACCAGCAGGGCAATTATAGCGGTTGAAGTCCTTTTTACTCTGACAATCGAATCCTCCAGGAGTGTTAATACAATACTGAATTTCTCTCACACAAATATCAAATCCCTCAGCACATTCGTCAATATCTATTGCATAAAAAGTAGTAAGTTAAGTAAAACCTCATAACTTCTACTAGTACAAATTATATGGCTTAAATTTTTTGTCCCCAAAATAATTTAGTTATTTATAATAAGGCAAAGTTTAGTTGTACGAGTTCATACCAACACATTGGCCCGACTGAGTATTTTGGCGGTAGCCCGGTGGACACTGAAAATCTCGTTCCCCTTCTCTGACAATTGGATCACAAATGTAAGAGCCTGGTGTGTTCCTGCATGTTTTGTACGGGTAGCAACGATGCTGTCCAGTGGCACATTCATCAATATCTTTTTGAGGAAAAAACAATCAAAGTTATTGTCTGCATATCATTCGGATGGAAAAAGTAAACCTAAAATATTATTCACCATCGCAAACTTGCGTCTCAGGATTCAAATTAAATCCGGATGGGCATTGCGCAGAGACGACTCCGTTCTGGAAGGATGGTAACGACGAGGAAGTTGTATACGTTGATGTTGTTCGACTTGAAGAAGATGTAGTCCTGGACGACGATGATGGTGAGCTATCACTAAATTGAGATTTAGAAAAATAGAACAAAAAAATGAATGCATAATACGCACTCAGTAACAACCATACTCCATAATGACGATGATTGATGTTTGCATCTTAACAAAAAATGATATGTGAATTACCTAACAGAATTTGTTGTTGAAGAGGAGTACTTATCCTGATGACAAGATTTTCCATCGGGAAGTAACCTGAAACCATCTCGACATGTGCATCTATACGAGTTACCTTCAGTGACACAGTTATGAGCACAAAGTTGACCAGGAAAGAGGGCACACACATCACGAGTTTCGTTGATTGGTGCAGGTCGCTGCGACGTCAGATAATTATGCTGTCCCATGTCTTTAACAAAAGAAATCCCATAAAAATATTGTCAGCATTATGCATTTTAATGTCGTTTGATACCACGAGATATTTCAAGCATACCAGGATGAGCTCCTGAAGCAGAATGTCGCGTTGTTGGCAAAATAGAAGGTGCTCCTGTAATTGGATAGCCAGCCTTTCCCCCTGCTTCCAAGCAACACTTGGTCAGTGAGGCATCCCATGGTGGTCCAAGAGCAAGTTTTAACGACTGAAATTCACAGTAGAGTCCCATCGCTCCTGCAACTAAACCTAGTTTGCAGCCTTCACAACAGTCCTTTAACAGATTGAAAGACATTGCATCTTCCATTTATTTAAATTGTTGTACAATTTTAGAATAATTAAGGTAGAATCACTAACTTTGTGAAAATTTGAACCCTGGCCAAACCCAAGCGTACACTCCTGGCCCGACTTGGCCGTCTCATGACCCTGAAAACATTGCCTTTCTCTGTTAAATGAATGAATATAATTTTCCCATAATTTTGCTTACGTTTCATAACATTAAATGCTCAGAAGGAAAAATTTGTCCACAAAATGTTACCTGTAGCTTTTTCGACAGCATGCATCAATCGTTGACAAGCAGGGTGCTTGATGCTCAGGTGGGACTCCTGTCACCGGGCCAGGATGCTCTGAACATGTTTTGTTATCCCAGCTCAGGACGATTCCCAGATTACAACAGCGAGCCAACGTCGCTTCCAATCCATCTGTGATAATTTGAGACATTCAAATGCACATTACTGGTTTTCAAAGCCTGTTTAGTCAACTACATAACGTTTAATGGATTTAACTAATTTCAGTTACACGAATTACCGAAAGGACCTTCTGATGAAACAAAGGGAGCACATATCACTAGCACCGAAATGCCTAATATGAAACTTTGAAGTCTCATTTTAATTCACTACACAAGTAATTATGTTCACTTGGAGATAACGACTAGAATTTCGGGGTCAATCTTCTCTTTTGCAGTTTAATTTCAGATAGATGGTAACTACCGCCTTTTTTTTACCTTCCACGATTCCACAATTACCTTCTCATGGTCAACACTCCTCAGCTTTGATGAAAGCTAGTTGAAGGATGTTTTAAAATGAAAAAAGCTGAGGATGATATAAAGCTATTTTCGTATAACATGGCAAGCATTAATAGGATAATTGGAGCCAAGTTTAATTAACGTGAGTATACGCAATACGCATGATAAATATTATGAAATTGTGAAGATATGACGATTAAAAAAGCAGTAGCAGCACAATTTTCCAGCATATAATTTGAGTGACATCTTGACATCTTTATCATTCATCATTTAATAACTTCTCGGAAAACCAAATAACACCAACAACGCAGGCTTAAGACGAAGAAGAAAACATTGAACATTCAAGTTAACAGTGGAAGCAGCCAAGAAGCGATATAGCAGACACAGGATAAATAAATGATTGACTACGATGAAAAATAACTATTATCACGGAACATGCCACAATCAAACATAACACATTTTCAGGGATAATGAAGACCATCTTGTTAATGAAGTCAAAGAAATCATGATAAGCAATAAATGCAGAAGAAAAAAGAAAATCCCATCCTCTCAATCAAGACCAAACAACCTATTTTCCATATGAATTATTGCAATATTGCAAGCAAAAGACACGATTTCTATCTAAATTTAGGTTGTCAAAAATGTCCAGTCTACCAAAATAATGTGTATAACATTTAGAACAGATAAATCAGAGAGGTTTTCAAAGCATAGCATTTGTTAGATGGGTTTTCACAGTTATAATTATAAACAAAAAGACATTTGGGGTAACGTAAGATAAGAGACACAATAAGTAGAGAAGTGTGTTTTTAAATAACTAACGATTTTAAAACAATATTTGTACACTAATAATAACCATGTTGCAACTTGGTTCAGTTAAAGCACGATAAAATTTTATTTATGTGACTTGTATGTCTTATGTTTATTAAATAATTTGTTACCACGAATTTTGCTGATTGGAGGATGGACGCTTATTAAATTTTTTGGATCACTGCGTTCCAGTAACCTATTAAAATATGAGGTGCAATGGTTTATCACGAGGCTAAGTACTGGAGCGTTCAATCTTAATTAGTAGTAAGACGTGAAGTTGAGGATTGCATAAACCATGACACATTAAGAGTAGGTATCAGTTTGTTAACATATGGTGGTTTGATAGTTTGATACATGAAGATGATGTATTAAACTGAACATGATAATTCATACTTCGAATATAAAGTTTTTTCAGCATATGAGCATGCCATTTCAAAGTGGCAACAACATCTATTTATAATAAGTTGTAAATAAAATATCCCAGGTTCAGGTTATGATAGTAAGTAACTAACCTTTAAAACATAATATCAGTATGAAATCTGTCTTTAACATCTTTTAGATGTGGGTAACGAACTTGGTCTTTTTCTTTGGCATTTTCGAACATCCATCATATATATCTTTATACGGAATTTCAGTGTGTACTGTGAGCATACTGTAACTGTCATTTAGTAATTACCAATTAACTTAACTTTTTTTATATTCTCTGTAGAGTTATGGTTGAATATTCTTTGCGTATATTATGTTAACCTATTTATTTGCTCGTACACCTGTAAATATTTGAAATTGTCGTGAATACGCGTAGCTGCTACATGGGTAAAGCGTTTTATTGCTCCATAATTAAAAGTAGAAGGGTGCAGTGAGGGTGACAATGTCAAGTGCAAATAGATATCAATAGTGTGAAAAATAAATACATAAAAAAGCATGAATAGCCAACATGATTTAGATTATGAAAAATGTTAGCATTATGTCGCATACAATGAGTTGACTTGCGTTTTCCTTTCATGAAGCTTTAATTTCATGAAAAAATGAGCATTGGCAGATAATTGATATCATAGTTAAGTTCCATTAATTTTTATTGACTTCAGAGAGCGTTGAAATCCTACTTCTAATTTTGAATAATATAACTACCAACTACCAAAATACTACAAAATATATTCTATGCAAACTATGAAACAATTTGACACGGACACGAAGAACCAACCAATATCCTTTAACACGAACATAATATTATGTCTCAAGTCTCCTTGTCTCAAGTTCTTTAGTGTATGACATTGATTTATGTTGAATTATATGTACAATTTAAAAGTTCCTTCCAGCAAGATTTTTTGCGAATTACATATTACATTATGAATTTTCTTAGAAATGCATAGGTATTAATTACTCAAAGGTAATACATAAAATAATAATTACATAACAACAAAGGAATTGCATACAAATTGATATTAACGTTTACCCTAAAACAATGCTACATCGTCGTAGAAAAAGAATGCCGTTTCATACTTCATTTTGCTATGGTTGGTTTTGTACAAACTACTACATCGAAAATTCCAGTAGAATTACGGATAATAACTATTAAGGCCTTACTGTGGGAATGCGCAAAGTGGTGGATTGAATTAACACTAAATTAGTTTTTAAGCAGACATTTAGTTGAACTCGTTAACTACATTGTTCACGATCTCTGTGTGTTGGTTTTACTCGCACACAGTCTCACACTTTTGTAACTCCTTTTGTAACTCAAGAACTAAAAGTTGTTAAAATGCTATTTGAATTTTTACTAATTGTTTCAATCACTTCATGTTGTTATGCGCTAGAAGAATGGAATAGTACAGAGGTATTTTTTGAAACATACGTAAACAAATCGAATCCGTATTCAGTGACTCCTCCCCCGTGGTTAATAGGTTATCGACCCCATCGTAGACCGGATGGTTTAAAAACACATCGCCATGAGTACTATGGTACATCTAGAATAATTAAAAATCTCCTAATCAACAATTTGTGCAACAGCATATTAAAAGTATGTTTTTTTCTTTCGAAAATTAAGATGCTGATGGATTCCAGCACATGGTCACATACTCAAACTACTGGAAGTGGCCAAAATTCATATATTACATTAATCGATGGGAGCCCATTAACTTTGATGTGCCACTGCGAAGGTGGGTGGGAGGACAGCGAAAAATCGACACGTGGTCATCTGAGGAGAAGAAATATTACTACATAAATGATACTGCAACCTCAAAATCAGTTTGGGTGTCTCCCGATGGCCAAGAAGTAGAGTATGACACTTACCACACACCTTATAGAGGAAATTGGATCTGGAACGACAGTATGATCTTTGGGTGAAAAGAAGATACACCATCTGAACAAAACATTTGGCGAAATGTCTAGAATGATTTTAAAATTCCAATCTAACTTACATTCATGCATGTAATCTTTTTTAGGTATGTCAATGATACTGCCAAGCACATTCCGGCTGAATTCATGGAAAAGAAACGCAGGCAAAGAGGTAGCATTAATGGTAGATGGGATAGACATTTCCTGGTGCCTAGCAAGTACGATTCTCTATTAAATATAAAACTACGGTTCAGTGTTATGAATTTTGATATAATAGTGAATTATAATCTTCTTTAAAAAAAATCTTACCAGGGCCTTTTGGTGGGGTTTGCCGAGAAACAATGGAAAACTCCTCACTTGAATGAATATTTGCTCCCACATTAGCTACAGAAAAGATGATTTTGGTTATCAGAATTCTTGTGTCTTGTCTATATTATAATTATATCATATCAATGTAGTAACAACATGATGGATGAACAACTTTTTAAATAAAATTTTCCCCTTTTAATTTTGAAAAATTAACTTGTGAAATATAAAGCCTAGTAAATATTGTTCAGGTCGAACAGCAATTATTTCTCCTCCATTCTCAATCTTCGAACGGAGAGAACAAGTCATTTAAATTCACACCCGAGTTTGTAGTCTTCTGAAAGTTCCGAAGCATAGTTATTTCTTTATGGACGTTTAGGTCTTCACCGGTGATAATCATCATATCAGTGTGTCCAACAGTAGTTAGCTTTGCATAATTTATTCTACCGTCGTACAGGAAACGAGACGAAATATAAGGCACAATTTTACTATACTATACTGTGGGGCACTCTATGAACTGGAAGAAGAATTGTGAATTAACGCGTGGTTATGGAATGTGTGTACGTGAACTGGAACTGACTGAGCAACCAAAAGAGGGTTTGGGAGAAGTCGATCACAACACAAAGAGAAAACGTCACCCACCATTATATTTCTTCTCTGCAAAACTGCTTTTAGTTTGGTATCGTAAATCGTAATGCTTAACTATCAACAATTATCTCATCAATTTAAAGACGAATGGACTCATGTTCTTGAAACCTACAGGGTCGATCCTTAGCATCACTTGGACGCTCATGTCCGATTGGTACATTAACGGCTATAGTATGAGTGTGATCAAAAGCTGGAGAAATTGAAACTATCATTCATTTACAGAGTAAGTAACCTAATCGATATGATTGACTTGAAATAACTATGTATTCACGCGCAGTTTTGCTTTTCCGTTAAGTTGCCATGTTCAAGCTGAGCCACTAAACTGATCAATTATCTTGAAAGGAGATAACACAGAAAGAAAGTGAATGATGCTATAAATAAGATGTACTCCCACTCTTACGACATTTCAAAATGCCCCCTGTACGAATCTCGAAGTATCATCCAATTCTAATACTTGTAGAAAACATATGATTTTAGTAATCAATCATTTATTTCACTTTGTTTTGTATCGTTTAGTTAAGACACAGAATCTTTGCAATTTTGTATGATCATTTTATTTAATCTTCTGTAAAACGGATTAATACAGACAACAGAGGTTAAGTAATCAAGACAGAAAAAACAACTTTGTTACGTAATTCGACATTATTTGTTTAGGCTCACAACGTTTCTTTCAAACAGTTTAACAGTTAAGTATCATCTTTCGTTAACAATTTTAAATACAAACAAACGTAATTCATAGTTGACACCGACACCAACGAACAACAAAACCCAACATAAGCATATACCTAGTTAAGCAACTTCTTCACAATAATCACAATTGAATTTGTAGTAAAAAAAAGCTCCTCTTGAAATATATCATCTAGAAATCTTTTCCTGGCTTATTTACCACTGCAGAATTACTAATTTAAGGTTAAGCAACAAAAAATATAATATACTAGAATTTAAATTGATAATTGCTCATTACAATGGAAGAAGACTAGGAAAACGTTCCGAATATTTTAACCCTATTATAGTAAATAAATAACTGAATTGTAAGTAAATCGTTAGAAAAAAAACGAATGAATACAGTATAATCAGTAAGTTTAAATATTGCCGCTCACTGGTTGTTGATACAATAGGTGGGTGGAGAATGGTAAACGTTGTTTCATTTTGGTTGAGCTGCGGATGCGAATGTCTGCGTCCCCTCAGTTTGTACCGACATGGTATTGTCGGCACTCGGAAAATTCTTAGCTCGAATAAACATCCTCACAGTGTAGTCTCCCGGTTCTTGGAAAGAGTTGTGGAGAAAAACAAAGTTGTTAACAGTTGTACCAGTGCAAGACTGTTTCACAGTATCGCACTGATATTGGAAGGTGCGACCAGCGGTGCCACGATTCACGGAAACTCCATAGAAGGGTCCCCTCCGAGATTGATATGATGAGTATGTATCATTTTCAATTTGCGGATTAGTATTCTTCTTTGGTTGCGACATACTCATAGTGAACGGTCCGGCACCCTGGGAAGCCAATTGAATGATGAAGGGTTGACGATGTCCAGATAAGCTTGTCAGTACCTACGTCACAGAAGAAAAACATTAAGAAAAAATTATTGTCAAATTGTCGACTACAATGACAAATGACGAAATGGCACGACACGACATAATTTCATACAATAGGAATGAATACGCTTTCATTCACAATCAAATGTATATAGTTCAAAAATTATAAACAGTAAGCTACTTTCTGAAAACTTACCGTTAAATAAACAGGTTGAAGCTTAGTAGATCAATTATCTGCACTGATTGCTTTTGCTAATTCGGCCTTAAATTGCAATGTAAGTAACGACAAACTTTCAGTAAATATTATTTAACCACTCCCACTTTGTATAGATGCACCAACAATATTATTTAGTTCTTAATTAATTTACAATAGTTCAATTAAACTACAACGATTCTCCTTTCTCTCCAGAAGTACCGCAGGGGATGTTGACCAACTCAATTATGGCTTAAAGCAGTAGAAATACGCGGAATTATGTAAGAAAATTGTAGAGAATATTTAAGGTGGTGCAGTTTGGTCAAACTGAAATTAATAATTATTTCGAGTAGCATGGAAGAAATGGCAACGCAAGTTCTAGTGAAATTATTACACGCCTCTTTTTTTCTTCATGTACGCTTTACTTGTAGGTAGGTAGATGTATACGTGCATGCACTAACAAATATGCATAATATGCATATTATCTGAAAATATGAAAGAGAGGAGGCAGATAGGCAGGAAACGATTCAAGATTAATTTAGTCCCGGTCCTCGTATTCATGCATAATTTGATGTCAAAGCAATGGGAAAATAGGATTTACAAAGTCATAAGTACATACATGGTTTAAACGAAGAAAAAAATTGAAAGCGAATGTTCGAGTGAGAGTCACTCAAAAATAGATTTTGTATGAAGCCTTTTATCACTAAGGATTCGTTCATTTATCAGCATTTCATTAAAAATCATTTCATTACTATTCCTTTCAGAAACTCATACCCGCTCCAAATTCCCAATTAATGTGGATTGAGGATGTACGGCATTTAGAGAACTGTTCCTATAAATAAACGATCGCATGACTCATCTTTCACTCTTCTAATTCGATTCTATGCCTATTTTGCATAATTCTTTTCGAATGACTTGGCTTCATGAGCTAAAAGGTAGAAAAGTATCAAATCAAAATGTTAAAAGCAGTCAGTGGATTATGATTTCATGTATCGACAATTTTTTCATGAGAACTCCTATCAGTAAAATTATGCATCATTATTGTAATCTCGACAACAAACGACAACGGATGTCTTACATGACTTGAAATTCAACTCTGCTCTTTCATCATCTGACATTTTACATAATACTTCAATATCATTTTCTTGCCGTGTACCTCCCACTCTGTAAAAGTTTTCAAAAGAACTAATTGATCCATTAGAGAGGACATAACAGCCCTGATCTGAAATTACGAGAACCAGGCTTACTGCATTGAACGGATCATCAACAAGTGAACTACATTTTGTCCAAAGGGGAAATCATTACATTGCATTTGGCATGCTCGTGTGGTTTATTTTGCATTAAAAATGGAGCAATCAGTTTCACATGAGAATATGCTAATTTTAGTATGTGGGTTGATTTTTCAGAATACTAATTTCTCTCTACGTCCTTCATTTCATCTGATTATGATCGTCAGCGTTGTCCTTTTCCATAAGAAGCTCTTTTTTTTAGTGGAGTACGGATAAGGGAAAGGATGGGGCATGCTTTTAGGTCGAGTTTGGGGATGAAAATGTGGGTTTAGAATATAATAGCAAGGAAAGGTCTGCAGGTCATTGTTATGAGAAAGGTATACACTTTAGGAGATCCTATTGTAAATTTTTTTTTCTACATACACCAAAGAATTTGTAATCAAGAAGGGAAATCATGCGCCACCAACAACAAGGCTTTCCTATTTAGATATCCATTACGCCTACTCTTCCCTCCACTTCCTCTTAAAGAAAAATGGTGACTGCGATGTTGCTGATGATGATGATGTACTTGACAAACAACTTGTTTGGCTTAACAAAAGCAATAATACGGGGCCAGTAATGCTCTCTTGGAGAACAATATTAGGAATGATTGAGATGTAAAAAATTAGACTCTAGTTTTCTTTCGTATACTTTTAGCTGGTGTGGCGTCAGCGAGACTTGTGACGACAAAGAGTGCTTCTTTATGGTGGTTTTCTTGGAAGCTAAGTACTCGCTCCTCAAACCCTCTGCAAATATCAAATGACTATGTACATTTTTTATAGATGTTAGAGAGGCTCGACTTGCCAACAAAACTGTGGAAGAAGCAAGGATAGATAGACAAGAGGGATTTCTATGAAGCAGGGAAAAGAAGATAGATATGAACATGAGGAGAGAGGGAGAGAGAGAGTTCCATTAAAATACTAGAAAAGTCCTCGACGGAGTTTCAATTGCTTCCATTGTACATACGTAATGCGGAGTACAGAGAGTAAATTAATACATAGTAAAACGGTAAGAAAAACAAGAAAGACAAGCACATGAATGCATATAAAAACAGTGAAATCTCGTGGTGTAGATAAATAAATCCGACTCTCTGCTCGGGGAAAGCTGATTCTCAACAACTTGTCTATGCCTTCAGATTTGCAAGAGGACACAATTGTCGTCTCTAAGTAATAAAGATTTAGAATAAATTGTCAAATTGATCTGGAAGAAATGACGCAACTTCTTACTTTTTTTCTATCTCTCTCTCTCTTCTTACTAACTGCTATGTAGATTCTGGCCATCCTTTCCTCCTCCTCCTCTTATTCTTTCTTTATTTTTAAAACATACTTGCCGACAGAAAGATAATAATAAGGAAAAGAATAAGTATGACAGTTGCTTTCTCCTGAGGCGCAGTTAGAATTTAATACAAGACTTATTGTATCTACATTACATTATAGCAAGTTCTTCGTTTACAATAACACTCTGGAGGAGCCAGAAAAAAAATAGAGAGGACGACAGAGTAGTGGGGAAACGAACCGAAAACTTGGCCACAATTCTCCAAAGGGAATATTATAAGCAACAGTATATTTATTAAAAAGAAGGAGCGAAACGAAAAAAAGGAAGTAAAGGCTACTATCACAAAGACGCTATAACAACTGGTATATAAGAAATTGGGAATAGGCGATTTATTTAAGTGGAGGAGGACTGGAGGCGACATTACTCCTCGAATGTCATCTGCACCATGGATTCTTAATACATGTACATTCACGAGATACATAATATTCACAGTTTGTATTTACATATTGCGTATATATGTATGCATGCGTAGACATATTTACGATTAGTGTTCAGAGTAGTTCTAAAAGCTCATTTCCAAGAAGTTGAAAATGTGAAGGCTTCAGAGCAAGTATTTGCACTGGTGGTCGAAACTAATCTTAAGTATACGGAATGTAGGGAATGGCAGTTATTTATAAAATTTATACATCCTATTTTTTTCTCGTGTTGTTTTTTTTCTTTCTTTCTTCTACGTACTTCAGGGGTTGCTGAAGCCATGTTAAGCCTACCACAAGTATAGTAATAAGTAGATCTATGTAAACGAATGGCTAGTATGACGGTAATAATACAACTTTGCTCACTGTAAAGAATCTTTCTCTTTCTGTATAGTACTTATGTATATAAATCTGAGTATAAGTTACATTTTCACTTTACTCTCTTTTTTAATTTAAGAATGTAGCTATTACCCGCAACCAGTTTATTATTATACCACATTTGCGAGAACGTATGGATATGGTTGTTTTTTCTCATAGAGAGAAATAAGAGAATAGATGTTTGTATCGGTGTAACTTTCTCAAATTTCGCCAACTTGCTGGTGTACTTATGTTACATTCTTTCTCTCTGTGCTTTCTCCATTGTCATTAATTTTTTGTCAGGGTTTAGTCATACATCCTGTGTGTGCATACACCATGTACAATTCAGTTATGTACATGCTATTACGCTCGTGTGTTTACAAGTTTTGGGTTGGTTAAAGGGAAAAAAGGGAAGCCGGGTAAAGAAGCAAGAATGGAGATGCAATTGGATGAAATACACACATCCACATAAAAAATGTATTACACTTAATTTTTTACAATGTACATATGTACCAGAAGGGCACTTTCTTGAGTCAGTACTCAGTCAGTACACAAGGAATAACGGTAAGATGGAAGGGAGAGCATTGAATTTTCAAGAATATGTGGTAGAGGCGAGGACGATGTATGAAACAATTTTGTCCTTGTGACGTCTCTAAGTCCAGTAGTAACAGTTTTTCCCTTGTTCTCCTTTCCCCCTTTTTGGCAACAATTCGAGAATTCTTGCAGATCCAGGGAAATAAAACCATGATGTCATGCCATGTAAGCTAAGTAAAGAATTTTTTGGTTCATAATCTTAAGAATGAAGAAGAGTTGGGGAAAACTAAAGACTTGGAATATGCGGGGGAATATGGCGATTTTGTGTTGTTTTTTATATTCAGAGCTTAATGTGTAGTGGCAGCAGTCAGAGTATTACGGCGTCAGATGCTGGCTACTTACTACTAACTAAATAAAATATTATGCAGTATGGTTATTAGTATCAACAGTATGTATTGTGAATAGGTAATCTGGGAGTAGGTTGAAAGCTGGACTAAATGCGTGCCACTGGTGAAAGTAGCCAGTGTGCTTATGTTCTGTTTAATGGTTTCAGGTATCGGAAGTTCATGAGAGGAGATAAATTAAGCGTGTAATAGACAAAGTACTAAAACGAAAATGGATTTCAATTGAGCTTGAAACTTGACATGTTATATTTTATCTTAAAAGTACAGATTTTCTAGCATGTCTGGCTGGATGTTTTAAAAATATTTTTTAAATGGTAGAATTCGTTGAACTTTACTAAGAAGTATAAAAAGTAAAAGTCAAATTATATTTGTGTCGTTGTGTGGGTGGACAGCGAACCGACGGACACACAGACGACATAAGTGATCACTCGGACGTTAGAAGACATTAAATATTAACACATATTTAAGTAGTAGACATTATGCTCTTTGTATCATATTTTTTATGATAATCACCCTTACGCCTACTTCTACTCACCCATCGTGTTCATACAGTTCGGATTTTTTGGCGCTTGAACCAGGAATAGTAAGTAGTAAGTGTAAGTGTGTATACGAGAAGAATTTTTTCTCGAGCATTTAGTAATAATAATAATGAACGTCAACCATACATGTGGAATTGTAAATGAAAACTGCATTATTATTATGAGACGCAGAACGCATATTATGACTTTTTCCAGCAGTTCTGCTTTCTCATTAAGAACATATCAACATCGAGAAAATGGTAGAGGTTAACTGAATGCTGCGACATAACAGCTTTCGCCATTTGCACGAAATTGCCTCAATTTTTCAATTTTCCTTCAAATTCATACTCACATTCACCAAACGGGAGTTCATAGTCCTTACGCTATACTAGTCTTGAAAATTGCAAGGTCCGTTATTCCAAGATTGCGTACTCTTGTGTAAGTATTCCCATCCATTCTCATATTATGTAAGATTTTTTTTCCGTTATGGAGGAAAATTCTGAAATACAATATAGCGCTGAAGGTATCTGTTACAATATCACAAACTTAACTCAGTTAATGCATGGATGACTTCAGTTTATTAGAAAAAAATACACAGGAAAGAAGAGAATGATTAAACTGGGAGAGAATCTATTATGTCACCATTAACTGTAGCAGTATTGCAGAAGAAAATCTGCTATCACATTATCATTAGGGATTAAGAGGTAATCAACGAATGTGTCTGCCAGATGCTTGTCTATCTGACGCCAAAAAACTCGATATTTCTTAGACGTGATGGCTAAATACGGCTGCCATGAATACTGCTCGGGAATGGCTCTCTGTTGCTACTACTGCTAGTCGCATGTCATGTATAACTAACAGCAACCGTTTAGAAACTAATCAGCCAGAAAAGTACAATATGATGTTGTAGTTTGTATAGAGAGTGTACATATATTCATTACATATATCTTGGCTCAATGTACATACACGAATGAATGAAGGAACAAGATAAACTTTCGTCTTTCATTTCCTTCGTTGACATGCCTCCATGCATTTTCTCATCAGTTTCGTCCCAGTGGCATCCAATAACAGATATTTATCTTCACTGTCGACTAGCTTGTATTCTTATATTTACATGTCCCTCGAAGGGAGCACGTTCCAAATTAAACGGTCAAAGAGCACTAACAACCAATGTCATCGCAGGGCATGGTTTCTGCTCCCTAAGAGGATTGAAATCTACGCTGAGCAGGATGCTAACAACCAAAGCCGAGTTGATATCACTCACGATAAAGATATACTTACGTGAAGGAAGAAAGTAATAGAATGAAAGAAAAGGTGGCTTGGATGCGATGACGCCAGCGATTCTCAGAAAACTTCTTTACGGAGATGGCAAGAATTATGGAGGTAAAGACAGTTATACGAAAATCAGTCACCACTGGCGACTCTGCCATTCAGTCCATCCAAGTCTTCATCCGAAAACATTTTTTTCTCTCATTATTTCCTGTTCTTTTTTGGCCGACCAAAGCATTAAATACCATAAAGGGAAATTATGAAGATATCTGTTTAGATAGTCCACACTAGATTAGATCAGAAGACCTTCGAAGGATAGACTATAGCATTTGGGGCATCTTCGTACAGCTTCAGTTCAGTGCTTATTATTAGAATGGGTAAGAAGATGCCACCTTTTTAGTATTCCTTGTCCCTCCGTCGTTCACGACACAGTTTCATATACCCACTTAGGTAAGCTCGGATTGTTCCAATTGTTATAACTTCCCTTCCACCCACACAAAGTTAAATTTGGCCTGAAGTATACCGGAATTGAGGATGTAGTTGGATGTTGGATACTCAGTATATTATATTTATAATTCATATGTATACATAGTTTTCATGCATATTATTACTATATTTCTAGGGACCGAGTAATTTTACGTATCATCTTGCTTATAAACCATTGCAAATGTTATAAGCGGAAAGCAAAAATGGAGAGCTTAATACTCTTTATGGTTCCGTAGTTTTGTTCTGTTGCCTGCCGTTACCGTCCAGCATCTCCGACAAATGTACATGTTCATGCTATTATTATCATTATTATTCTTATTCAGTTGATTTTACAAATGGCTTTTTCTTTCGTTTGCTTCTACCCACAAAAAGGCTCCTTTTTCATCAACAGAGGCGCATATGTATATACATCATCATCAGAAAATGAGATGTTTGTTGCAAAGAAAGAAGGAAACTAAGTCATCCGATACCCTCCATCCGGCTTTCTTTCCCCCAAAAAGCTGTACACTAAACTTGCATGTAATATTTGCTCATCTAATGCAGGTACATATTATGTATTTGTAGTTGAACCATTAGCGAAAAGTATGGTTTTGATTTTGATGATATCATTTTTTTGAAATCTCTATAGAGAGGTTGCACAAATAAAAAATGTAGGTTTGGGAGTGGGAAAAAGTATGAACATAATAGTACAGAAGAGGTCACATCTAGGGTGGATTGCTTGATATGAAATGGCGTCAAGCAGAAATGTGGTATGTGGCTTACATACATGTTACCTTACTCGTTCTCAGATTTGGGCTCCAACTGAAGTCATTATTTTATGTTTCTCTGTATTTCCTTTTCCTCTCTTTTACGTTTCCACAGAAAAGATGATAGACGCACCAATGCACCAATGAACGCTGTGTGTTTTGTGCACACATATAGAAAATGCAATGGGGTGGAAAATTCACTCCCAGTAGCCAAAATGTACTAAAATGTTTACAAGTTTTGTAAGGAAATACATACGTTGAGATACATAGAGCAAAAACTAAGGAAAGATGACAACAAAGTGGTGTAAATACATACAAGAGTATGCTGCTTTCTCTTTTTTGTTCTTCTTGCTATGAATGAGCGAAAAATTTGGAGCAGAATCTACACCAGCCCATACAAATATATATGAATGTTTGAGAAAGTTCACGAGCTACAAGAACATAATAAAGCCTACTTGTTTTGTTCACCCCAGATTTTTTTTTCATTTTGCGAAGATGTGTATTTGATCTGGATAACTTGAATACAGTTCATTGCCATAAAAGCAAAGGACAAAATCATGAAAAGAACAGGCAACAAGCCGTCCCAAAAAACGATATTTTATTATTTGTAGGTGAAAGCGCCTACATATATGTGATGCCGTTTAATATGATGACGTGCATACATTTCATAAAGATTCAATACTTTGGCGTGTTACTTCAAAGGAATCCACAGGATGGATATTAAGAGCGGATCACTGAAGAAGAACTGCATTAATATATGGTTCATAGCCCAGAGAGTATGTAAACTTGTATGTAATATCATCTTATTTTCCTTCCTACTGCTTGACTTGACATTCGAAGTGCCCAGGCGCTACTGTTAGTCACGGTCCATTGGTGATTCTTGTGTACGTAAGCCCTGTGTGAACCTGTCTGTATGGCTCAGGGTGAGTTCAAAATTGTTGTGACACTGTGATAAGTACTAATGCTGGTGCACTTGCAACCAGGCATGTGACATTAGATTTATTCCCCTTTACTGACTCCCTTTTTGTGTCAGCTGGTTGGTCTCTTCTCGCCTACGTGACGACATTATGAGTCGTGTAATACTTCATTTTAACAGTGATTATTTTTGTAACAAATGTACCCGTGTTAAATACCAAATGCTAATCAATCGTGCAAGGTCGATTTTTGCTATTTGTAGAGCTTCCTATTTATATCGTATTATGTAGGAAGCACTGGGGGAGAATTAGCTTGTTAGATAAAGAACTTGCAGTTTTCTAGTTTAGGTATTTAATTCGCTATGAATTCCAATTTTCTATCTTTAGGCGGTGTAACAGGCAGAAGATTTAAATTAAATCGACCTATAAATATTTTCAGGGCCTATGACTTCAGTTATTGTGAGCATTGGCAGATGCTCATAGTAGTCTGAGTCTGTGATCTTAGAATCAGTTATGGTAGAGGGGGCAATTCGAATTTGTTTGCGTGCAGTTTCCCAAGTCGTCGCTGGGCTAAATTGTAATTGAGATCTTTCAACCAAATATTTTGCTCTATATGGGCGTAATAGTGTGAGAAAGTAGCCAAAGCCAGAATACTACATGTGATGTTACTTCAAGCCAGTCACTTTTTGGTTCCAACATCTTAAAAACTTTAATCAATTTGGTAGAGGATTATAAAAAAGTGTGCAAAATGTATTTTTAAAATCTTAAATAAGAATCCTCTAGAAGCTAGAAAAAGTCCCATTTCAAAGGCCCTTTTTGTTATGCATGTGTGAATAATATGTTGAACAACATTTCCTGCTATTTGATTCTCATTTCGTACGACCTCTTTCCCTTGACTTTTGTTCTTTGGCTTCTCCAATTCCATTTTATTTTGCAGCATGTTTTTCCTGCTATAGGCACACCCATATGTCTCCACATCTAATGAATACTTTATTCAAAAATTAATTTTGCAGTAACCATTGCTACTTGCTATCAGTATTATGAGGATGTGTGTGTGTTATGCACGTTATATAAAATTAGAGAAGACGCAATACGTCGTAACTCTCGAGAAATTTAATAAGCTTAAAGACAAACGGGTTGAATAGTTCATGGTAAGTAATAAAGTAATACGTAATTTGGTCGTAAATCCTTTGCTTGCGGTATGGCTGAAAAAATAATGAACTAGTAGCAGTTAAAAATTTGATGTTGTAACCACAAAAAAAAATATTTCATTGAATTTTTTCATTGAAAAATATTCCTTTCAAAAGTAAGCTTCGACTCGTTGAATTTTGACAAGTCCAAAGTCGTCATATAACATGCTTTCATGGCATGGATGGCTTCTTTTTATTATATAGTTTCTAGTAACGTAATAGTTGTGCTACGAAATGTAAATGGTCCAAATGTACTGACTGGCATGTAATTTTCCACGAAATATCGGCGCTAATCAAATTTATGGAATTATTTCTAATGAAATAAACTGTCCATTAAATACAGCAAAACACTACGAAAATTAGGGCTATCAACTCGCTGGAGTGGGAGACAGCAAGTAAACTTTGCAGATAAATATACTCAGTATTTTATTTAAGCATACTTGCTTTTATCATTGCTGCCCAACCAGCAGCTAGAACATACCATGATTTCGCTTAACACCCATCCCACCAAATTAAGTGACAGATTTATCTCTTTGTGCAGTAAATCCAACCTGTATACATATTTAATATCATCGAATGTACCTCGATTCTCGAGAAGCATAAAGTATTATAGCACACTACACAATAGCACAATGCACATCATTTCAAGCTCACATCACGCAAACGGACATATTTTTCCAGTTGAACGACTAACCAGCCACAACTAATCGTGTAACTGGGCACCAACATTGTTTTCACTATAATTCCGCCGTCCACACTACATATTTCATTAAGAATACTTGGACATGTATATACATTCCAACGTGAGCACTCACGGGATTCCTATTCATGGGATGTTTCTGAAAATTCCAGGCTTATCGCTAAAAACACAGGGCAGCTTGACTTTCATGCATTTTGGCTACAAAATTCACTGCTTCAGGTACTTTCTCTTTCATTACTTGGGGCAGTGTGGTGACGGAATTTGGGAGGGACAGTTGCATGCATTTTCTAACTCTTAGTCGCACACAATCACAATCGGTAAGAATATAATGCTTCTGGTCGACTATTCAACTTCCTTTCATCACCACCCACAAAAAGACCCTAAGACGGTGTAAAAGGTCTCTCTGGTTACAAAACTCATTGGAGAGAGGCCGAAGCGAGAAAAGTAAATGTATTTTGAATACATCCATATAAACAGATTCAAATACAATGCTCATCGTCCTTTCAATTCGAGCCGCCTCCGCAATTTCTTATGAATCTTTCCTTTTTTATCATAAATGTTACTTTACTATTTCTAATCTGTCCTCTGTGCATTGTGAAGCATACTATAATGCGCACATGTTTCATAGGTATGATAAGTGTACACACATGGCTGAACAAGTTAAACCTTGTCGTTATGATGAGAAAGAGAAAGTAAATTACAGAATGTGACGTTGTATTTCAGTTGTAGGTTTCCATTCATGGTTATCGTCCCCATCACTTTGGGCATCCTCCCCATTCTCTCAGGCTGCCTTATTTCCCACCCAAACAGCATTCCTTTTTCTCTCCCACATTTTCTACACGACTACGTTACGCTGCCACTTTCTACAAGTAATAAATGTCAAATATGGAAATGATCCAAAAGAAGAAATAATATTCCAAGGAACTCATTTTTCTTCTTTTCTTATTCTCCTTTTTTCTGAGGAATGAGTTGTTGTTGCCAAAATGACTAAAAATTTACATTACATTTACTCTAAGCATGTTTACAACTGACTGAGTTGTTCCGACGATTTTCACTTGTAATAATGTGTCCTCTAACTCAAACGTATGAAATGGGAAGAAAAAAATACAATTGCTTGACAGTTTCTGTTGTTGCGCAGTTTGTTGCTATAAATATCTATTTAGGCGAAGCGTCATAGCAGCAGCCACACATTTTGTTCATGTAAGTTATTTACGTAACCAACTCCATTAGAAGCCCCTTTCATGAATGCCTTTCGTGCCTTACCTTTTTCGAATTTAGAGCAGACCAAAATTTCATTTGATTTAATATGCTTTTGACTAAAATTTCACTGGAACACGTGATTATAATTTACATGACTACTGAAAGCATATTACATATTTCGCTTTTATTCATCATCAACAAAAATAAAAATAAATAAATTGTTTTACGGGGGAGCAAAGCATAATAAAGTAGAAACATTCTCTGCTGTTTTATAAGTTTCGAATCGGCATATAAAGGGATATTTTTAGGAAAATGTGCAACTTTCATAATAACCATATCTTCATCTCTTCTCTCTCATAAAAACCTTCCTACGTAATATTGAACGTTGTCTTTGTTTGGACAATCTTGTTGTCGTAACTGTCACATCTTCAGTTCGTTAGGGAACTCTTTCCAGATTTGTTGATGTGACACCCAAAAAAATGAAAAGAATGCTACTGAAAACCATATGTGCATTTTCATTATGAAGAAATAATATCATTAAACATGACAACTAGCAGAAAAGCATTACCAATCATGCATGTAGGAAAATAATTATTAACATGGTGCATAACGCAATGATTTAACAGAAAGCGACGATACGACGACGAGTTCTTAAAGTTTCATTAAATATGAACTCGATTGTGTCATGGAGAGCAAAGAGAAAGTTCAAGGAAGAGAAGGGACATATACGGAAGTGGTTGAGGTATACGATGACGTATTTTGTTGCTGCTTACTTTATCAATGCGGAGAGAGCCCGAAACCGCAACCAACAACGTTTCCCTTATTCTCGCTTTCCTCCCTGCCTTTGGGACTGGTTGACGTAAACATGCATTTGTAAAAGCTAGAATTTTCGACAAACGTTGAGTTGACGCTGATAAGCTAATAATGAAAAAATGGTAGTGCTCGATGACCAAAAAATAAGAGCATGCATAATAACACGTATGTAGACAATCTTCCCTTGGCCTCCAACACCAACACCTACTCAGGAAATTGCTATTGTTGTTCTAATGAAAATTTGTTAAGCAACCCGTTGCAAATTGATTTTCTTTACATGAATGAAAGTTTTTGTGGATGAGTTTCAATAATGAGCTGTGAAAATGTTGTGACGTTGGCATGTCAATGATGATGCACATGTGAGACTGTCTTTTTATGAACTGGTAAAGACAGTATGCGTGGGTATTATGGAAAGAAGAAGAAAAATACGAATAATGCACTTGAACAGATTTTTTATACATGTTTTCAAGAGCCAATCATGATGACTAAAATAATAATATGATTAACAATTACAGTAACGATAGTACACATCCATAGTATTTCAGATTATACAATAAGTGTATACAGTATTTATACGTACATCAAATAACTGTATGTTAATGTGTTACATTTCTTTACAATTTTTTAAATATATACATAGTATTTATTATAAACATTTGTAATATTGATACATATCTTCTTTTACAATCATTTCACACGTTTGTACACATTCAATGCATTGCATACACTGCACACATAAATTCTGATATCCTTTCACGCAAACAGGTAGACTGAAAAATGATCATATTAATACTGCTTTCTGTTTCCACAACCAGTTAGTAAGTTTGCTCATGCAAGTAATTACTTTCAGTAGAATAATTTTTTTCGCATATTTTACTAGATTTTTTCAAAATATATGGTAAATATAATTCATATCGTAATACATTTTCATAACTCTGATACACATACTGCTAAAATCTACTCAGTTTTAATATGTATTCATATATAGCACCTCATTTACACAAATCACATTCAATCATCATCAATAAAGTTTTTTTTTACTGTCGGTGTGTTACACATGTGTAATATTAGTTCTTTTTTTATTATGCATTGTTTTACGCATCGGTAAGAATATGATCTACTTATTCGTAAACATTACATAAATATAGGTAGTCATTAATTTGATGTTCGTCACTACCTGCTTTGGAGTATCAAGCAACTTCTCTCTCTGTTAATGGAACAAAACGCCTTTGTCACTTAACATGTGCTAACAATGTTTGATTAACTATTATTAATTCTATGATCTAACAACATTCAGTTTGTTTAAATTCATAAATGTAAAACGTCTGTTACTTAAGAATGATATATTCATGGGACCATATATACTCTATTATTTACATTTATAACCCACAACATGGAATTAACAACCTTATTCTCTCCTCAAGTCTTTGGCCTAATAATATAATTCCGGAAAAGGGAAAACGTGAGATAAAATTCTCATCTTGTTTCTCAGGAAACCAGCATCCCAAAAGCACATTGTTTTTGTTATAAAAAAAGAAAGCGCTTAAATCTACAACGGCTTAGAGTCGCACAAGAGGAAATGTGCTAATGTGCTTTGCACCCATCAAAGGCGAGAGAAATGCTCTTAAATAAGAGGAAATGCTAAAAGAATGTGCATCAACGTCCATTCTGACAAATGGGATAAGACAAGTGATCTTGTTGCTCGAGTAGTTAGGAATTTACGGATAAAAAAAGTATTACATGGTTCGCCCTTTCCCGCGTTCGTTTCCAATTTTTGCGTCATTACATTAAATGCCATTGCTTCCTAAATCAAACTGTTTGTGGAAGTGGAAATCCTCTCCAGATGTCTACAGAAATGTATCTTATTGTTTTTCTTGAATGATCACACAAACAAGTTATCCATCATTCAATATACCTTGTAGCGATAGGAATTGAAAGGTAAGTAAATAGACACATTTAGGATACTGCTTCTTTTTCCACTTCTTCTTCCTCCCCTTAGCTTTCGCTTCTGCATCATCGCTTGTTCCACTTCCCACAAACAATTTCCGTGTGTTTGTTTTTTACTTCTGCCAGATTTCACATTTTCCCTTCGGTGGTCACAAGCTTTCTCTTTTCGGTTACATTTGATTTTCTGTTCAATTTCGTGGGAGTCTACTTATCGGGCTCGACTCATCGTATAAATTTATTTCATGGTGATGTCAAAAATACATTCAATCTCCGTAAATTACCCATGGTTTTCGATACATTTTTAAAAAGAAAAGGCAGGGGTCAACTGTGATTGAAAAGCTAGGAGAAAGAAAAAATTTCGGCGTAGTAATGCCTATTTACGTATGTAACTAAGATTTTCTACGGAAGAGAAAGTCGGGAAATGGAGCGGAGAAAATTAAAAAGTCTAAGAAGAGAACAATGATGACAAAGTTTAAGTAAGCCTCGAAGATGCTGTCATGCGACGAGGAGTCTTGTTGCCTTTGTAACCTCCTATTATTCATTATACAATCCCTTTTGTTGTGTGCTCATTTTGTTTCTTTCAAGACTTATATCGCCTGTTGTTGTATTTTAGACCGCAGTGATGAGAAATTGCACGTGCATTTACTAATAATAACTATGTGGGATTGGTTCATTGGGAAAGTTGACATTATTATCATTGAAAATAGGAAATCTCTTGCACTCATTCATCATCGGCTGGCAACAAGTTTGACAAGTGAGTGCAAGCGGAACATGAAATGACTAAAAAATCCAATCCTTATGTGGAAACTCCTACGAGTTATAATGAATAAGGGAAATAAAAGCTGTGGAGTAGTGAAAAAGAGGGGGCATCGATGCTGGTATATATTTTTGATGTACGAGGCGTTTATTTATTTAGGATATTTTGTGTGGCTTAATTTAGCAGACAAAAAATATTTGCCATGGTAGTTAGCGTGCAATAGAGAGAATGACATTTCCCTTGCAAAATATATTCCTTTGACCTCAGTTTATTAGCTGCTATTTTAGTAAATTTAATAGTTCCTCCACGTGCCAATCAAATGCTTCTAAAGAAAAGGATTTGATGAAGATGTCATCTTATTCCCGTTTTTCCATAATTAAAATGAGTCTTCTTTAAAACTGCTTAAAAGAAAAAAACTTTCCTATAAATTGGGCCAATTTGACTTCAGTTTCGTGTCTTGGCTGACTTTATGAATTGATTTGATTTTGAAGGTTTTTGTGAAAGAAGTAATTGAATCATTCCTCTCTTAACAGCTTTTTTACAAGGCTTACCTTGAAAGCTGCATATATGTACATAGAGCTACTAGATATATGGTAAACATGACAGGTCACCTAAACTGTTTTTCATTCCATTGAATGTTTTTTTTTCTTCTGTAAACCCAAAGCCATGAAAATGGAACGGTAGTAATGGAATTAAAAGCACAGAAGGGAAAAACAAGCTATTACGTGTGCAGAGGAGGAAAATCTACTCGAATAAAAGTACGTGCTTGAAGGCAGCAGTTGACAACTTTCTTCCCTCTCAGGGATTTTCAGAAAAAGGAAGTGACTTTCATCGTTCACCACCATCATCACTGTTGTAGCTAGTAAGAAGCGCAAAGGTCACCACTTTCATTAGGCAGTCGCTTTTAATTTTCCAAATACACACATTTCATGCCTGATATATTATGCCACTCATGTTACGTGCCTACGCGTTTTCTAATTTTTCCTTCAAAAAGAAAAAAAAAAGCTTGAGCTGTTACACTCTGGTTGTTATGTAGCCTCTGCACATATTGTGCTATTTTTGTGCACTGGTTCGCTCCAAAAGTGGCTTCTATGAGGGCACTCCCCCAACTATAAGTCAATATTCTCATGTGTTGAAGCGCTTGTCTTCTTACTCTTCCTCTTCTCCTTTCACCTCTCACACGCCATCATAATTCATAACTCAACGTCATCATCACCATCAATTTTAATGAGGAGAAAAAAGTTGGCAAAAGCTGTATCCCAATGGCAAGCTTTAATTAATACAGAATCTTTAATGATAGACACGGCATGGCTGAATATTTCTAGATTATAATTGTTCACGTTTCTGCCAATAGCTGGAAACAGTTACCTACTCGCCACTGCCGTTGTAGTTGTTTGCGCTTCTTCTTTTCAAGAACTCATTGCAATTCATTAAGTCATGTACTTTTGCCTGTTGTGCAGAATACTTGAGTTGCTGTTGTGCTTTTGTAGTATGATGAAATTAAGATGATTGAGTATTTTCTTGTTACCTTACTGTAAATAGACTTGTTTGTTTGTAGTTTCCTTTTTTCAATGTTAAACTGTAAGTATTGTTACATATACTCTAGACTAGATATGCTATACAAACTAAGAGAAGTAAGAACTATAGGACTATGTATTTTTTACCCAGCTACAATTCCATTTACAGCATACAAAATGTGACAAGCCTATATATATATGTAATATGACGGTACGAGGAGTACATGGAGAGACAAATGTGTACTATCATGAACATATAGTAACCGACACTTGTTAAATAAGTACAATGAAGTCTATAATATGTCACCGGATACAGACTGAACGACCGACCGACCAACTGATAATTGTGATAATAAATGGTCACTCAATACCAACCATATCCTGTTGTTTACACGGGAAATTTTCTGTAGGATAGAGTTAGATTGAAAATTCAATACTGAGATAATAAACACTGGGAATAAAAAACATTGAAGCTTTTACCTTTTTTTGTGTTGAGTTTGTGGATGTGTGTGTGCATTTTTTGTTTACTTGATTACATATTATCCGCATTGTCAAAGTACTCCTTTTTTAAATATGTAATTTTAAGTAGAATAATAGTCTCTTCGTGTAATGTTTTCTCATTTGTATCGCTTTCATAAAATATTGTTTTTTGTAAAATAATAATACGTTTAGATGACTGGAGAGAATTTATGTATTGTCCAGTTTTTGCGGAGGGGGTTGTCAAAGAAACAGGAAATGGCTGGCTTATGTTCTCCCGTGCCTTTGACAACCCCCCACATCATCAAGTTTTATTCATGATGAAAATATCTATTAAAATTAGTACTCTTTTATTTCCAACATGGGAGTGTACTTTTTACTCTGAATTCTTTTTTTTTATAAATGTTTATCTCTTTGGAAGTTCATTTTTATCGTTTTCATTTTGCAAGTTATGTACGAGTGCTGAGATAAGTACATAAAAATGACATCAAGAATTGTGCTAACGACGAACCACATCATTTCATATCATCATGCATGATCTCGGCAGCAACCCTTGTCGTAAAAAAAGGAAATTAAACGGTGTAGTCATACTGCCTATTAGCTTTTATCTAGAATTTCTGCTGTTCCAAATGTCCTATATTTACACCCCGTGAGTTCTATTTGAAGTAACAAAAATTAGATGTAGATCTAGTTCCCTCTAAAAAAAGTAAGTTGATTTGATATGAAAAGAGTCTCTAGAAGCTTTTATAATTGAAGTTGGAATCATGGTACAATTACGTACGACGACCCACACACAAACTGGCCAGGGGCATATTGAGATCATGCATATTTATTAGTAGTTCCGAACGCTTTTTCAATTTCAATACACTTTTACAGCTTTATAGTGAAAATGGAACATTTGGAAACTGATGTTGCCTCATAACTATGTGATTATTTGAACTATATTAGGAAATAGTTTGTAAATTTGTTCGTGAAATGGGTTAGCACTATTGCCCCCAAACATTTTTGCAAAGCTTGCAGCCTCATCATTAGAATCAAAGGGCTTCCTTCAATGTTTATGTTTATGCAGACTCAAAAATATGTAGCTAATCGATTCGTTTCGCATAATTCGCTTTAAAATTAGAGGAGGTGCGAGTTATGTCGAAATGAAATGACGCAATACAGCATTTGTTCATCCAACTAGACTAGAGCTGTTTATTATGCTCTTTTAGCAGTGAATACTTACTGGATATTAGAGTTTCACTTTGTTAAACTATCTAGATTACGTTAGCTGTTGCTATACTTTTGACATACCTGGTCTCCTCTGATGACTTTCCAAAATGCCAAATGGTACTGGCTGGGCTGGCTTTTTGCTTATTCGGTGGGTGATGAAGTAGAGATAGGAAATTTACGGAGTGACACAGTTAAATGAACTTACGTCACTGTGTGTAAACTTGAAGAATTAAATTGTGCCGTAGTAATGACAAAGGAAAGAAAGAGAAAAAAGTAGTACAGGAATAGTTGGACTATCTAGAAATTTCCATGAACTTAGAAAAAAATTGTGAAGTTTGAAAGCAGAAAAAAACAAGTTTAGCACTTTGAAACGAGAAAAGAACAAATGTATCCGAGGACAAATCTATTATTATATATAATATGCATTAGAGTACCGTGGAAGATTTATACTGCCAATATAATCTCTTTTCTGCCATGATTTCTACTGGATTTACGGAACGGCAAGAAAATGGGAGGATAAACGTCAAAAGGAATGAGAGTGCTTTGTCACAGACATATACTTACACTTTGCACTCGAAATGCTACTTTTTGGATGAATAAGTACCAAAAACAGTAACGCACAGAAGGAGAAAATTCCTCACTACTGCTCTGCAACAAATTTTCTCCTCCTCACTAACTCCGTTCAATTTAGCTTCTACGAAGAAGCAAAAGGGAAAATGGAACATTTAACAAGTGACAAGTAAATTTTGTTAGCAATGTGCTTCCAGAACGATATACTGACATAATCTTCCTTCAAAAAAAGCTATTATGTTCTATTTATGCTCTGACGTTAGTTCGCATCCTATTGTTTTATAAAACATTTATGAAGGAGCTTCTCGCCCTCATGTTACATAATATGCATGATAGTCCATGATGTGATTGACAGCATTGCACAAAACTTTCTCCTCTTCCTTTTTATTTGGCGCACCAAAAAAAGTGTGTATCTGCTGGTTATATAGTGAGAGAGAGTGAGAAGTAGCAAAAAATCAGCCTTTTGATAATCTTGGTAACAAATGTGGCATGGTTTCAGCAAGTTATATATACTATTTATTTTTTATATTGAAAATACTGACAGCAGTAATGGTATATACTTATGTATTTTTATAAGGTTTGCTTTCTTCCAAATTTTTTATGATATTGATGTTACACAGGAGACTTGATCAGCATTGATGCTACTTTTGTGTTACGAAAGTCTGATTCCTTCGTCATAGTCAACAGCTAGTTTTTTTAGATGGTAGCTGGAAACTTTTAAAAGTGTTATTTTTGAAAACGACATTTTTTGAGAACATCACTGTACCATTCATGTGTCGGGTGTTTTTAAAGTAAAAAGTAGTTGTTTGTCGTAAAGGTAGGTACACCAAATACACCTAAACATTCTAACCATAATAACAGCAAGTAAGCCTTATAATATGTTAAAATATATGGCTAATCTATCACTAAAGTTTTCACTAGACATCCATCACAATAAAGAGGAAAAAAACAATGGAAAAGAATAACTTACTTCTAGAGAAAGGAATTTGATAAAGTTTGCACTGCTTTGCAAAAGCTTCTTAGACTTTTCACTACTGCTAAAATAGCAACAAATCACATTTTCATTTCATAGAGCTCCATCACATCACACCACACTCAACATACCCACACTTAAGTCCTTGTTCCTTACATGTCAAATTTTTACAGTATAGAGTTAATATCTTAAGTTTAAGTAAAAGTGATTCATTTTGTAAGTTCTCACATATATACTGATACATAATATATTAATGATAATACGCCCTGCTAACAAAGTAGAACCATGTAGATTTTTTTTTCGTCTCAGCTGGTACCTTCTGTCATCATTTAAAAAGATTTGATCATGTCGAAATTAGAAATACCACTCATCTGTAAAAAATAATCAAAATATATTTTTTTTCCGATTTTCATCAGTTCATGAGTTCCCTTCCAAAAAAAAAACTTGGCAATTGAATTCTAAGCCATACTACTGGCAAAAAATCTTACATTGACATTACATGAATTAATTGTTTAGAAATAACTAAATATTCTTGACTATCAGTAATCGGGTAAATGTAAACACAAAGAAAGCGAATAGTACAGCATAGATGCACCTTGTTTAAATTTATCAGCGTAAATAAATGTAACCTTCGCTTTAGCCGTTTTGTCACAGTTGCTGGTGCACTAAATGTTTGATGACTCTTTGTGACAAAACCCAGTTTCAATTTTTACTACTGACTTCTGAGTTACATTTTGTCATTGGATGTGATAGCTGCTATTTTACAGCTTGTTATTACATAGATTGCTGAATAATCTGCCAACTAGTAAAAGTAATGCTGTTGGTGACGATGGTATTTTTCATGGTTGTAGATAGATTCATAGGCAATCATTTGCTTTTTCCACACGTGTAAGATGACAGAGAGATGTGATGTGGAAGTTTATTTTTTATAGACTCATAAATGAAAACAGATGTATTAATAATGTATTTATTATGATGTGGTTTATGATGTTAGGATGCCTTTTTTTATTACATCTTGGGAAGGATTCTGACCTTTTTGTTTGCTGGCGAGAGGGGTCGTCTAAAATACACACTGTACCAACTGACGGGAAGAACGTATTATATAGAGATCGTTGAAAAGGAAACGAGGAAAAAAACGAAGTCATGATCATGGCGGAATATATAAAGTCATCGCGTCTGGTTCTCCGAAGTCGTTGGAATTGGAAATACATGCATAAACATCAGTGTTGCTGTGTGGTTGTGATCATGTTAGTGGGTTTGGGACAATAAAGGCGGATGTTGTTTTTTCCGTTAATAAAGACTTCATCTAGAGATATTTCATTCCTGTTATCTTTACATCTGACTGGATAATAATATTGGATGACGATGATTTCTAAGTTTTCTTCGGATGATGGGATGGGATGGTTTCTTCATATTTGGTTTTTGGTATAAGGTGGTGGTTTTTTGTTACTACTGTGGTGGTGGTGGTGGAGGTGGTGGTTGTTGTTGTTGATGAAGTGAGCGAGCGAGTGCAAGGTTTTTATCCCCATTTCTGGAAGATTCCCATACGCTGGCACTGACAGTTGGTACCCCAAAGGTTGCACCGACAAGCTCCACCAGAGCAGCAGTCATCCGGTCGGTGATCACAGCGTCCACCCCGACGGATGCACGACCGCCTGTAAAGATAAATCACAGAAGAGCGTCTAAACAGAAAATTAGAAGTGGCCAACATTCCATTGTCCCCCTCTGGCCATCTACAGTACATTTCTTTAATAAAACTTGTTGTGGTGAATTTCAAAACGAACATCATTTTACTTCGGGGTATATACAAAAAGTGAATGAATACGAAAATATGGAAATGGGAAGATTGTCAACTGAAATGTACAAGTTGCTATTGTTGCAGTGAAAAAAATGATGTGCCAGTGTGCTTAAAGCTTTCGGAACATTCCACTCTTTTTGGGTGGATGTAAGAGGTAGGGTGCAGGTGCACTCTTTTACTTTTGTCAAAAAAATCTACCTACTTTGTTCCGATGTCACGTCAAATTGTCAAAGTGACATAGTGGTGGAATGTCCTACAATAGGAGTCACAGAAGGAAGAGATGTCAGAATATCTGGGTGTTGCTTTGACATTCTCAAGGAGAGTATTTTTTTCAGGACACTACATCATTTAGAGGGATGGTGACGCTGGTTGGTGGAAGCAAACTAATAGCATTATACGAAACTAGAGCTCTTTCAATAGGAAGGGTGAAAACTGTAAGTGCTGCTTTGAACAATACGGACTACGGACTCAGGAAAAATAAATACGCTAGCATATACGTGACAAGGACATGCATGGTATTTAGAACAAACATATAATATGTATGAGAATTTTGAAAAAGCCATCTTTGAGGCACACTTGCAAATCAATATCCAATAAAGCGTGGGTGTGAAAATGTTCTTAAATATAATGCCTTAAGACAAATGCATATTTTGTTTTTATAGGATTAAAGTTGGAAAAGCTGGAAAGCACAGACTTTCACTACTTGGAAAGCGGAAAGTATACAGGGAGTTTTAGACTTTGTTCTTTTAAAATTCCGTATACCTAAATACAAAGAAATTACATTCCACGTGCTACTCATAAACATAATTAAAATCTCTTTGAAAACAATTCCTAAACTAGAAGCCAACTTTGTCTATCCGTATGAGAACGAAAATAGCTTTCCCAGACAAACAAAGCAGGATGATAGCATGAGATTTTCCCTTCATTAAGATTACAAAACATGCTTGAGGTAGTTATTAATATGGGTAATTTACGTGATGAGCATCATTTCAAAAATGTAACCACCATTTGTACAAGACACCAGTAGTTTGAACTATACTCGTAAGTTGTAACTGAGTAGATCTCCAGACGTGCATTAGTCCACAGGAAGGAGAGGAGCGTAGTATATGCTAGTACCAGCTGGCTTCAAGCTATTCGTTGTCTGTCACAGGCTCGTTATTTCAGAACCTGTCCCATCAAAAACCCTGAACTCACATTTTCATTTGTAATATCATTTAGCATGACCCTACTGCCGCAGCAGCGTCATCAAATAAACTATAAAGTTTGCACTAGAGCATATTTGTTTTAGTGAAATATTTTTACTAAAAATACTCGTGCGTTTTGTTTTACGTACATGGAGAGAGGTACTTGTTCTGAAGATCATTACTGAAGCTACATACATTCGTTAAACTACTTTCAGCGTATCTCAACGAATCTTTCCTGTCTAGTTTTGTTGTTGATCTCTCTGTTGAGCACGTTAAGGTAATAATAGTAGTACATCTCATGAGTGGCATCTTACTTAAAACTCCAACAGAGGCTTACAACAACACTAATCCATTGCGCGAGGTTGTCTTCCTTCAAACAGGGTGACTTCCTCCCACACACTTTCAATGCTGACGTGGCAAAAATTTGTTTTTAATATGTATGATATGAGTAGAGTGCCTAATAATGTAAGATTTCTAAATCCTATCGTCCCAAAAAAAATCGTTTGATCTTTTCACCCCCTTTTCTCCTTACACATTCTTTTCTTCTCCCTTCTTCCTATTATTTCATTATTATTAGATTTGGCCACTTCTTTATAGAATCAAACCATCCATATGTGTAGCATATTATGCAGAACCTTGCCATTTTCCTCGTGTATATTTTTTTAATAGAAGCCTTGTCCTGTTCCTTTGTAGGAAGCAGACGTCTTTCCTTCTTACAACATTCCTCGTATGTCATATTATATCAAAAGTAGTAGCAGTAGTTCTCTATATAAATAGATAGGTGCTTGCCTTACTGACGCGTATATACATTAGTTAAGTTGATGGAGTGTAAGGTAAAGAGATTAAATCTAATGTCTTCTCATTTTTCCTGTATGAAGAAAACGGAGTGAAATGAAGGTGGCCTTTTCCTTCATCTTTTTTCCCTTCTTTTTCTTCTCTCTCTCTCTCCCTTCCGACATGCCGTGGGGAAAACAACTCACCAACCAAAGTCGCAACACACACTGTTCACAATACCTACTTTTAGCACGACTTCCAGCACTACTCCTTTATTCAACCCTACCACCATTATTGTTATTCCAAGCTATCTGCTTATGAAGAATAGAAACACTAGACAGAGTGTTGTGAGTCATCTTGTCTTTCTCTTTTTTATTTAAAAAAGGGGTCGTTGCATAGTCATATAGTAGTCATCATTAGACATTTAAAAAATTGTTTCTAGTAGAGCTTGACTCCTTTCCTTTCATGAGCCACATCTTAGTATGCACCTATAGCTGTACGTATTGTATGTGCTTTCTCCTCTCCATTTTACTTATTTTGCTTACGTCTAATTTCCCTGCGGATTCTTTTGTTGTGAGAAAAAGATGGACAGCTACGGGCTTTAATACTTTGGAGAACTGGGAGAACTTTTGTGTTTCACTCCTACACCACTACACTAGCTGCAATACTGCTTCTTCTTCTTCTTTCCCAGCAATCACGCTTCAAAGAATCTCTGCCAAAGCTGTTGCTTCTTCGACGCCCTTTGCCGTTACTCAATTTTCTTTTCATTCAGCCATTAATTTAGTCCATCCCTTTCTGGCAGCAGTCACTCATCCTTACAACATGCTATGCATTTTTATACGGCGAATCACTAATCAACCTCGACGCACACTATTGAAATGCTCTGCTAAAAGACCCGAGTGTTTATGGTGACTACATAGAAATCTAATGAAACCCATGTTCTGACACCAAGTCAAAATAACTAAAGCCCCATCGCATTTGCTTACGGGGTTGCATACAAATTCATAGTTGTCATGATAATCTAGTTCTTACAAGATGAATCAGAACGCTAAATATTCAGTCATAATAAAAAGGGATTTAGCCTTTTATTTGCCTACAAACTATGACAGTATTATTAATACTATTATAGTATGTCAGCAACTTCATTCGCCTCGTTATGCTTAAAATTTTCATTCATTAAGAAAACTACGAAGAAGGAAAATGTTCCCTTTGTCGGGGTCTCGAAAAACAACTGTTTCCATCCCATCTCACGGCTTTGCTTGACTGAGACTGATGACCGTGAGACCACCATGAAAATATTAGTTAAGAAGGATGTCTTCTTGCGCGAAGGCATGGTGAACCATAAAACACTTGATCGGCATCATGGCATGTTCTCCGTAACGACCATAATCGACAAACTGCTGGTATTCCAAGAAATAATAATATTTCATACTTCTGTTTTATCTCATCGTTGTCAGTCTGCTAAAAAAAACCAGTCAGCGTTGCATTGGAAGCTCGACAAACCAAAATGCCACTTACGTCACAACAGTCACATTGCGTTACACGCCATTCGAAAATGCATATTACTGAAGACCAGAGGCAACATGATTCATTCATTCACGAGTTGAAAAATTTCAACTATGAGAGCACTGCCAAATGTGCATTTTTCGGATGGATAAACAAGAGTACAATCCACAAGTTGTCTGTTCCACTCGAAGCACAGGTTGATGAAGCAATTCGTAATTGTCAATCTTTGAAAACGAGGCAACAGGCAGGCTTTCGTAAAAAACTAACTATTTCGACAAAAATAGAATTATTCATACTTTTCTGCCCTTCGTTTCAGTTTATATTCTTCATTTACGGTCTTTTGGAGAAGTACATCTCCGACAATTTCATCATGACCGATAAAAATCCTGACCCGTTGCCTGTCCAAGAAATGGTTTCTTCGAAGCAGATTGGTACCAGATGGACAAAGTATTAGATGAAAAAAAACAAGCATTACGAAAAGAGACAAACCTTTGTGTCCTTTCTTGCTGTCACGCAAGAGAAA